>JAGTTH010004748.1:0-25475 GCA_022606485.1 Agraylea sexmaculata
TTACAGGAACAACTTTGCCATGTTGCATTTTTCAGATCCAGTTGAATAAAGTTTGCAATAAATTTTTATTGATTTACGTTTACTGCTCTTTGTTGTTTTTGTTTTTCCAGTTACTGTAGTGATTTACATCTGCAAGTGAAACGATAGAGATTCCTGACACCCACCATTGCTCGCTTCACATCTTTTTTGAAATTTCTGTGTAATTTGCCTTTCCAAAATTTAAAAAAATAATAATATTATGGTATAAATGCCTTGCTTTGTATTTTTAGCTAGTAATTATTTTTTATTAACCTTATCATCTGAATGTAACAATTTTTTTAATATTAACTGTAGTTATAGACCTATGGGGGAACCTTCCACTATAAAAAAGGTAATGCATCATTCACAGTACCTCAATATAGAATAATAAAAAAGTATTTCAACCATTTTCAATCACTATGACAGAGTATGTATATTGGATATAATTATATACTACCGTTTTATGCTTTTTTCTTATTCGCAAAGGTGATGTGGAAATCTGTGGTATTTACAAAATAAGGATATTGTTAATTAATTGACATTGCATTCAGACTGTGTATCCTATTAAGGAAGTGGAAATTACACGTTTTTGTTGTTTATAAGTTTTTTCGTTGTTTTATGTTGTTTGTAAGTTTATAATAAAACCATATTATATCTTAACCTTTTTCTCATTTTTTTTCTCTTAACAATTATTTAATTCAATTGAAAGAAACCAAAATAAATGTGATCAAATATCCTTTATTAATTTTAAATCTTAATACTTTGATGGCATTGAGAGTCCATGTTTATTAATTTTAAATGTGTGCCCTATTTGTAATTCAAAATCTGGTTTTAAACTGGACTAGTTAAAAATCCTAAAAAAAGATCTAATGGTCAGGGATTGCATTAGGTAAATTATTAATATATTTTATATTAAAAACTTTTTTATAAAATATTTCTAATTGTTTAGCACGCTTTCTTCCTTGCAAACGACTTTCTATACGAATATAATAAGCAACACAAAGCTGGTTTCCTGTAGCTCCTCGCACCTTCCACGTCCACTTCCAGCTCCGTGTCTCCTTCCTGTCCTTCACCATAGCTGCTAAGACTGCTGACTACTGTCAGCGAGGCCATTCTTCCATCTTCCATACTTCACTGGTCAGTATTGCTCCCTGGCTCCAGTCTCCGCCCCTGCAGCTCCTCGCACCTTCCACTTCCACTTCCAGCTCCGTGTCTCCTTCCTGTCCTTCACCATAGCTGCTAAGACTACTGACTACTGTCAGCGAGGCCATTCTTCCATCTTCCATACTTCACTGGTCAGTATTGCTCCCTGGCTCCAGTCTCCGCCCCTGCAGCTCCTCCTTCCACTTCCACTTCCAGCTCGTGTCTCCTTCCTGTCATTCACCATAGCTGCTAAGACTGCTGACTACTGTCAGCAAGGCCATTCTTCCATACTTCACTGGTCAGTATTGCTCCCTGGCTCCAGTCTCCGCCCCTTCAGCCTTGATCAGCATCCAGTCTTCGACTAGTCAGTCTCCCTGTTACTGTACATGGTCTACCAATCGAAGATTTTTAAAACGAATTTAATTCGGTAACGTCAGTTGCACAATAAAGTTCATAAAGTTCGTATTCACTATAAACGTCAAAATTGAGGGTGGAAACGTCAGAATTGAGGAAAGGTAGTGTGAATAGTTACCTTCCGTAAATGTATGTATACATGCAGAATACGGGCGTTAATCCCAAAAGCTCGATTCGTCCTTATAAATTTCAACTTCCGTCTTCGTAGTCCCAAGAGGGTTATAAATGAGTCGTGTGCAAACTTTATATTCGATACAACAACCTCATTACAAATAAATCCACCTTTAATATTATATATTTAGATAAATCAATATCACAGTGAATGTTCTGTAAAGTGGATCTTGTCGCTAATCTGAAGCAGACGTAGAGAAGCCAATGAAGTGAACTAAAACCTGATACTGTCACACTTTACAATATACAACCAACTCGCTTTGGTTTCTTATCGATATTCTATGATATTAAATGTCACAAAAATATATGCTTTCATAAAAATTGCATCGAAAACGTGCATTATATATATTATAAAATACAAAATTATATTGGTGTAGGTCAAATTGCCTAGATTCAGGCGAGACGACATACTGAAGCAAAGATTTTCTCTAATAAATGATAAAATATTATTCATTTATAACATTTTTTATGTATTAATGGATTGGTAGTCAATAGGATTATTAATTAAGCATTATTTATATCATATTATTTAATTAATTCATTATCATCGCAATTTGGGAGGACTTTTTCACACACACAATTTTCGTGATTTTTATTTCCATCGATTTTTCAACTGTTCATAAATTTAAACCGCATATTTTCATTTGATTTTTTAAAATATTGATAAAAAAACTGTCTTAATACAAAATAAATAAAAAATCTAATTGCTTTAAAACTGTCAATAATTTATATATTATTATTTGTGTTGTAAAGGTTGCTTTCATTCATTAGAAATTTAAAATTTGTTTTAAATAACATTTACTAATTCATAGATACCCAAAACACACAAAGGCCACCTTTGCAAATAAATGTTTAAAAAAAAAAAAAAAGTTGCAAGGTAATAATCCAAAAAGCTAATAAAATAGTATAAATTAGTAAAATATTCTATTACAACCTACATACGAGTACAAATAGATAATTTAGAAAATTGAATACAATAATTTTAATTATAATATTTTGATACAAAATATAATTATAGGGTGTCTTGTCCGTGTAACAATGTCGAGTATTATTATCGAATACCCCAAAACCCTTTGTCATTCTCATATTTTATATAATAATCAGCGCTAAAAGCCTTCCAGTCAAGTGAGTGGTGATTGTATTTACTTCCTATTGTACATAAGATCATTATACATGAAGACAAACACCTTTTATGAGAGCTCTCAACGTCTTCAGCTCCCATTAACCTGCATGTATTGTTACTTCTATTAGATGCTAAACTTTGATTCTATTAAACTATGAAAATGCACGTGCAATTTATTATAGTCATAATCCACAAATCGCGAGTACACTTAGTATACGATATTTTTTTAAAGAATATATCGTCACGCAAAGAGAAATATTTGCAACGCAAAAAATAAGACGTATTAAATCCACTATACACGACTATAAAGCATATTAATTTGGATAAAAATATTTTTTTACTTGTTAAAATTCATCCAAAAATTACTATTACAAAAATGCAATAATAACCTTAATGATCTCAAATAATTGTATCTATATCAAAAGCTTATTTTTGCCTCGAAAATGGTGTTTTTTATACACAACAAGGTGTTGATTAATTGTTTGTCGGTGATCTTAACTATTACTAGTTACACAGGTCACCGACTTAATAATCAGTATTTACATTACAGTACAGGAAATCAGAGTAAACCTGGATCAAGACGACCGATCGGGATTTATTAAATTTATTACCGATCTCTCAGTCAATATCATGGTTGCTATTTATAAAGATATTATGTGAAAACTTATAATAATAAAACCTAATATAGCATATTGATATTAAAGCTATACATTAAATAAACGCTAAACCTCTTTTGTTAAAGAAACACTAATAATTTTCAAGTCGTAGATACGTTTTTGTAACCCATCTTTATGGATAACAAATAAAGCAGAAAACTGATACCTTAAATGAAAAATGTACTTATTTACACGTGTAAAGGTTGTTGATTTAATAATAAAATAGATAACATGGGTTCGAATTAATAAACCATGTCCGAATTAAAAAATAGACTATTACTGTCGGAAATATGATAATTATAAGAGACTAATTTCCAGGATGTTAAGTAACTTGTTAAATTCTTAACCTGAGAGTCTCACTCACGAATTCTTCGATCAAGTCAAATGATTTTTATTTCTTATATAAAATAATAAAACTAGTATCAGGGACGGCATGTTTCCAAATATAACCAGCAGTTTGATTGTAAAGCCTATAAATAATATAATATTAAATTAAAGTGGCGCTCAAAGGAAATTGCGTATCTGGCTCAAAGCTTTGACCGTATCGAAACAGTTAAACGAGTCTTTTGTTACAATTATTTTCAACCCCACACGATGCGAAGTTATTTCCGTAGTAAAATATTTGATTATTAGTGGAGACGAGGTTAGTTTTCACGCAACGTCAATATGAAGAAAGTGAGCGTGACAGGCAATACTAAAAACTACTTTTTACACACGAATTTTAAACAAAACCACTAGAAATATCCTATGACCTGTTTAGCTTCTCACATTATAATACTATGTAATAAATTATAAAACGTTCATATTAAAATATGCCTAAATTACAAATTCAAACAGTGTGCAGCTTAAATAAAATTTTATACAAAATAAACACGCCAATGCAATAAAATACATAATATTATACGAGATAAAAATATTTTAAGGGGAGATAGTTTTTAAATTATTAATTAACTAATTTATAATGTGAGTGGCATTTCTTAAATAATATTAGTTTACAATAAACTTTCTTTAAGCAAATGTGTAAATGAGTTGATTTGAAGTGAAAAACCGTAACAAACTTTCATATTCTCCTGAAAAATACTATGATTGTGTTTTCATATAAAGGATGGACTTTAATTAACTGAGAATATTTTGGGGGTGTTAGGATTAAGTGAATTAAAAATATATAAAAAATATATTATTAATTACAAACAGTTGATTCGAAGATAGTGCCCAAAGTACATTAGAAAACTATGATTTTTATTTTTTTATCGTTAATTAATAACATTTTTTAAATTATTTTTTGCGATACCTTACAACCCCCTAAAATAATCTTAGTTCAAGTCAACCCTGTAAAGGTTTATCTTTAATTTAATGTCCACATTTATTATTAATATGCCTTTTATTATAATAACACTATTATTTATTAATAAATTAACAAGTAACCCAAATACTGAAAAAATATTGGAACATGTTGTAAAAATTCCCATTGACTTTAGACGGTGGCACAGCTATTTTTAATACAACCCCAAGTGAACTACGTAACTCCCGAGTTTAAGATCTGTTTTATGCAATCTTTACTGTACAAACCAATTAATTGCCCCAAAATAATCTAGAGTTACATAGCCCACTGTTTCAAATATTTCAGTATCACTAAGCTCCCCTAAAATAATATTTACCTCCTGTATTTTTTTCTATCTTATTCTTGAGTACATCGATTGTTATAATAGGATCGTATCGTGATTGGATTTCAGATGACATGCGGTGAATTTCAATCAGAATGTCTGTGTTAAGGCATCACTGAAATTGACATTGTTTCAGGAGAACAAATGTGTTTCAGGCACGCGACTCAAATGACCTTAAATTAAAATGACGTAAGCTTTGACTTTAAAATAATCGATGTAATTAAACAAACAGAATATACGGATTACTTGTTGAGTTGGCCATTCAATAAATTAAAATAATCAAAACAATCGCTCTATTGGGGAATTTGTTGAGATTTTTCGAAAAGCAACAGAGGAAAATTTCAATGAACATTAACACATAATTATTCTTTAAATAAATATATTCTACGGAATAAATATTATTCAAAATTCATATAAATCTAATATACAATATGGATAACGTAATAAAATACCGACCATTTATATTTCGGTTTAATGTGAAATTACATCGTTTCCATTAACAGATATATGTTTAAATCATCCCTATTTACATAACCTGTATATTTATTGTATGAAAATATTTAAGATCAATCGAATCTATCAAAAAAATGTACTTTTAATAATATTTGTATTAAAATATAAATAATTTTATATCATAAACGAGCATTTAAAAATTAAAATCTTCCTGAAAATCATATATACATAAGTTATTATTTAATGGGATTTTTAAAAGATGTACCACACAATTTAAAATATATATATTTAAAAAAAAACCCTATATTCCCTTAAAATATTTTGAAATTGTGAAAATACTCATATTTCAGGAAAAATGTACATAGCACATTTTTATATTTATTTTTTAACAAAATCCTTATGGATATTATTTTTATATAAACAAAATTATTAATTATCAATATACGAGTATTGAGAAAATTGATTATTTTATTAAAATAACGCCCATTTAATAATTTTTTTCACAACGTACGTAATAATAAATTCAAATAGTAACAGTTCTTAATAAAAATGTGTTATTTATACGTTGTTTACTATTAATAAAATATTTCAATACACGATTAGGGTTGAATTGGGTATATTTAATATGAGAATAAATTCAAATTTGTTTTGTAATGATTATAAATAAATATATTGTATATACGTAGGTGTTTAAAATGGATTTATATATATATATATATATATATATATATATATATATATATATATATATATATATATATATATACATATATATATATATATATATATATAATATATATCAAGATGCATTTGAATATTGTATATTTGTTTGTAATAAATGTGAAATGTATGGGGCACGTGAGGATCGTTGACACTTGGGGGGTGGAAATGTGTAAACATGCAAATCACTCTCTAACCTCGCTACTTCATGACGGCTTCTCCTCTTCCATCATATTGCAGGGATCGTCATGATGACAGTGTACAACACCTGACTGATACACACGATGAATGCGGTCCGAAGAGCAGAGCGACGAGCGGCAGACGATCCTTCCTGCACGGAGGCCGAGGTGATACTGACGGAGGGTGCGCGCGCAGGTGACCCCGTGACTGTGTAGTGGAGGGGGAGGGGGAGGGGGCGCTGTGAAGGCTGTGGCCGCCATGGCGCTCGATAAGCAGAGGGGTGCGGGGAGGTCATAGATATATAAGGGGAGGTGCTCTCTTCTCTTCTCTTCTCTTCTCTTCTGACCATGAAAATTTTATACCACTGCCACTAGAGACGCGGCCTCCAATGCGATCACTGATATTCTTCAATCACTGCAATCATACATATCACATAGATATAAACATAAGATATCGCATGATTGGCCAAATGCGTGGTTAGTTCAAGTGGATCAAGTGGCCAAAAACATGAGTTACCTGGCAAACATTATACTGTAAACATGTCTCTTCATATCTTCAGTTATATTTCACAGTAAAATGGGTAAATGCATTGTTACTACTACATGTCATATGGACTCAAACATACACTTTTTATTAAACACTATTTTTTTTAATGTTTCAAATATTATTGCATTTTATAAGTATTGTCACAACCACTCTCAGGGGTCACTAGAAATGTATTGAGTGAAGGAGACACACTTATGACTTTATCGAATAGAAGAGAAGAGTGCAACAATACACGGGTGCAATGCAATATATATGCAATGCGATATCTAATGTATATATATATATATATTTATATATATATATATATATACTATATATATATAACAACAACATATATATATATATATATATATATATATATATATATATATATATATATATATATATGGCATATCACTAATCACAGCCGCTTGCGGTAAGTTAATCCGCCTCTGCGCGTGTATATACAGTTTGAAATTTACCCTACTCTGCAGTGATATTTTCATAATCCCATTAAGACAGAGGGAGATTTAGTTTAGGGGTTGATTTTCATCAAAATAAATATCCAAAGTATCTGAGATTTTTATTTTTATTTTCAATGATTTTTAATATTAAATTGGCGAAATGGCTACCCGATTTTTCACGGTTTTCACAACTCTTTACAAATATATCTGATGAAAACAAACCTATTGACTGCACAAAAATGAACCGATAACTCTCGGGTTGGGTAGCTTACTGTTTGTATGAAACTGGCCCTTGATTAGCTTATCGTAATATTTTCCAAATAGGCTATAAAATTTATTCTACATTACCTAAGACTATGGATCTTAAAAAGTTAAATAAGTGCATGTAAATAAAGAACACTTGCGTTTTTATGGCATGAAAACGAACATGTTTATATGCACTTTACACACTTGTAGAACACAGTTAAATGAAAAGCAGGGATGTGAATCCGAACAACCAAAATATACATATTTTTGTATGACATGTATTTTTGTTATATGTACAGATTATTTAACAAATTTTCAAAATTAATTATTTATGACAATTGTTAGTGAAAAATTTGTTTATTTCATAGATGAATTTAAAAAAATTAATCCTATCAAATAAAAAATCTTATAATTTGAATTTCTTTTTATTACAATACCGAATAACTAAAAAAATATATAAATAATTTATTATTCATTACAGTTTATTTTTTGTTAGTATATTATATTTTCAGTGTAACATCCATGGTTGTATTTCTCCAACGTGTCCATGAATTGAGATAATTGTTCCGTAATATGTTGATTCCCACTAAAATATATCCTATCACAACCATAATCATTATTATATCCATGAACATTCGAACTGTGTCGATAATTGATCTTGGCATCATCTCTTCATTAATCATATTCCGAGTAAAGATAAAGCATGAACTCGTGGCTATTATTATCACCGATAAAATGAAAAATATTCCGCAATCCACATAGAATTGGGGTGATCTGAATATCATTCTACACCAAATCACTAATGCCTGCAATAATGAATATCTTTGGGTCATTTCAGTTTGAAAATCACAATGGCACAATTCACAATCTCTTCGATTGGCTGCCGAAAGCCATTTTTCAAGACACTTCACATGCACAAATGCCATAGATCCTTTGCATTTACAAGGAGATATAAGATCTTCAGTACTATCCACCATACAAATCCTGCAGAAAATTTTAGAATCTTCACTTGTATCGTAGGACACTGAATAAATACTGTCAATAATAGATAAACTATTTTTCATGATAAAATTGTCATTTCTGTAAGTCAACGATGAATCTGATTTAGATTTTGAAATTTTTCTATTCAATTTAAAGCTTGAATGGACCAACGGACAAAGAGAAGTGCATTTTATAATTTTATCATTCTTTAAATGCATTTTTTACTTATAATTTTTTATACTAAACAATATATAAAATGGAAATTCACATTTTAAAAATTATACAACAAACTATGTATTTATTAAATTAGGGGACTTATTTTGAATCTAAATATGTAATTCCACACTAAATATTTATAAATAAAACATTTTGTATTAGTGCTAATGTACTAATTAATAATTTCACACATATGTTTTTTTCCTATTTTTATGTGTATTAAAATGTACCTGTTGAATCAATACCAACGATATATTAACGGGCCATTCAAGAAGCAACAATAATTATCTTACTCACACTTGTTTGCTTGGTCCACCATCTTGATATGTATACATTCATATTGATAGAATCAATTGAATCCCAAAACCGGATTAAAAAAAGATTATCTGAGAGAGTTAAGAGACAATCATTACTTGTAAACATTTATTTTTCACACTTAAGTACACATAAATGTTTTCATGCTAATTACAAAAGTTGTTTTTTTTTATTATGAAAAAGCTTACAAAAATATACAAATTTTACACACACCTGCCTCTAATAGTTGGGAAATAGAGGACTGAAGTTTGAAAATATACATTTCTCGGTTTGGTTAATTTGGTCATTTCTTACAGTGTATTTTTTACAAGCAATTTTATGCTTAAACTGTTCTTATTATATTCTAATACAACAATAGTATTTATTTGAAACAATGTAAAAATATGTACATGATTATACAATGTATGTTATTTATACAAACTCCTCATACAATAATAAATGCATGCTTTTTTCATTTAATTAAATTTCTCAACTACACACATCAATGATTAATAATTAAATAAATATGTGAATTATCAAATAAGCATTTGACTTAAAATTTGGAATGATTTACAACAAAAAAATTATTAAAAATACTGTCAATAGATTTAATAATAAAGGTAACAAAATTAGGATTTTATAAAAATTTAAATATAATTACTATTTAGTATTTTTAATTTTAGTAAAAATACTTAACTGAGATCTTGTCGAATGTATCAAAACAATAAGTAACACAACAAGACTTAAGGCACAGTTCATGAAAAAAAAAATTTGTAACATGGATTTTTTAAATTATAATTTACAATAAATAACATTAAATTGTGAGTATTCTTTAAAACAGTGAAAATCGTTTTTAATAAATTTAGATAATAAATGTTAACATTTGTATACATCAAACTTCTCGCACTCATAATACTGCATTACTTTATAATTAAATATTCACAATTAAACAGAGCTTCTGAATATATGTATAACAATATTCTTATTATTTCCGTGATTTATTAGCTTTTCCGTTGGTCGCAGGACTATCGGCCAAATTTCCACTCTTCTTTGGCCTTAATATAAAGTTTAAATTATATGCTGTATTCACTGCATAGTAAACATTGGCATTTCCAGGCAACATCATTTCTGAAAATTAATAACACATGTTTATATGTTGTATATAATTAAATTATAAATTTGTCAATACACTACCTTTTTCAGGTAAAACTTGAGATAGCGTATATTCATCAGGGTTTCCTTCAAGATTGAGTTTCAGCATAGAATTTCTGATAACTTGCGGTGTTCTCTCATTATTACTTAACATAATAGATTTATACAAAACAATCCCATCAGTTTCCACACTATCTGTTTCATAAGTAACTCTGATTATATAAAAATCAGGACTACTCTTTTGTGAATGATTCGGACTCAGTGTTCCGTGATGATTATTGCTGTGTTTACCGGATTTCAGTACTTGTAAAGTTTTGGAATTCAAACTATTAGCACTGGACATGGATACATCCAATGACGGGATGGAAGAACTGGAACTTCCACTTGACATTTGAGACGGCGAAGCTTGTCTATCGAGGCTATTGTGTTTTGACGAAGTAGTGCTATTATCCAAATCACAATAAAATTGAGAACTATTGCTCGAACTCGTGCTTGCTATGGAATCGTTCTTTTTATGACCGGGAATATTGTTATTAGACGGTTTCTTTTGACGTTTGTCTCGATGAATTTGATTTGTTGCAGGTTCGATCTGACAGGATAATTGATAAGCTTCTCTATCGTCCAACACTAGAATGGAATCAAACCACCGATCGAACATCGGATCATCGACTAAATGATATGCATTCGCAGCACCTTGGAGGAGCTTTATTTGTGCTAGAACTTCGAATTCTTTGCGTCTCTTATCAAAATTAACCAAGCCTTCGGAGATAGTGTCCGGTATTGCTGTATCTATCATGGTCAAATCAGTCAAAAATGTGCCCAAGTAAGGAATGGTTCCGTGGCTAATATTTCCACTTTTAATGTTGTGCTTTTGAAAGGCTTTCTGTAACTGTTTATCATTTTCTCCAACGGTGTCGGCAAACTTTGCAGTACCTTCTCTCATCAAAAGCTCTCTTTGTGCCCATTGATTATTTTCTTCACTAAATATACGCGCCAGTTCATCGAACAACTCCATCTTTTCTTTCGATATCAAAGCCCAACTTTTTTGCAACCTATAAATGGGATTACTTTGTAAGCCTGAAATAATGGCTTTCAAAGATGAAAAGTTTTTCAACATCCGAAGCTCTTGCGCTATGTCTATCCAAGCGGTGATAATTTCAGCTCTATCCTGAGATTTTAACTTTGGTTCAACTAAAATTGTAGAAATTACCCTGAAGGAGACGGCATTGAATTGATTTACAGTTGCGACGACAGTGGCTGCTTCGTGTGATCGATTCTTATCTCTCCGTGACCATATTGCACCGAGACATTGATGAGGTACTAACTTTTTGAATAGTTCCTGTAATTTTTTAATTAATAAGTTTATTGCATATATGTACAATATTGTAATAAGACAAACCATATCCATTCTAGTGAGTTGTTCCGCAAAGTGTTGATGGGGAACTTCTGGAAATCGATATGCATTAATATGATGTTGCGGAACACGCATGCCGGGAGCCAAGCAAACTGCGCTAATTCCATTTGTGATATCAAGAGGACAATTAGACCAGCCGTCGAGGCAGCTCTCTTCACAAGTCCATTTATCTAACTTGTTAAGAGCCTGAAAAATTAATACGATATAACAAAACATCAAACCAAATATTCAATATTTATATACCTTGGAATTAAGCTCGGAACCCGGAAGATAAACACTTGTGAATGCGATGAGCTGATGCAGTACCGGATGATCAGGTGGGCTACGAAAGTCTTCAGGGTAACTATCCAGCCAAACATGCAGTGCAGAAACCAGCGTCCTGAAATATAATATTAAAAATTAAATATAAAAACATGTTGTTAACAATGTGACTAAAAAAAATATAATGCATTGATTCATTCATATAAGCAAACAATTTTATGTACTTTAAACATTATTCATTCAACATAATAAACAAATGAATAATGTTTTCTTTATTTAAAAAAAAACAATAACGCGTTAATAACACATTTTAAACACACATTACAAAGAGAAGGTATATTTAGGATTTGTATTATAAAAAAGATACTTTTTATGGTGTAAGTATATCGAGAATCTTATATATTACGCAATTTAATGAAGTGGAACATAAAAAGACAATGAGACTCGTACAGAAAGAAACAAACTGTGTTTTTCCCATAGACTTGCGGAACTCATTGACAAAATCACATCATAACAAATAAAGAAACGAGTGAGAATATAACGTCAAAAAAGGACAATCCGGTTCATATGAAGGCAATGAACTTATATCTATACAAGTGTCATGCGTATTGTTTTCATACATTGGGTTTCTACATGCGCATATTATACATATACTTCACACATATGCGGGCTGTGGCCACCTGCAAGACTAAAGTCCCTAAAATTCGAAAGCAACAAGATTGTTTCTTATAAAAAAACATAGTGACATATTATGTTTTGTTGAATATATCAAGCAACTTTTAATGACGCACTTTACCATATTAAGTGTAATGTTATTAGAAAAATCGACAAGTGACAAATAAACAGTACTAGAGACCTTTGGCGACAAATTCATCTTTGTCTCTCATGTTTGAAGGTAAAGTTAATACTAAGTTGTAATATTTGATTTAGTTAAATATTATAAAATGATGATTCCAGAGAATATTTAATACGTTTTCCTGTATTTGGATTTGGGAGGTTTTGTTTCTGAAACCTTCGTTAAAATTTAATTATGTTATAGTGAATTCGCAACTAAAACAACTACTAGCTCATCATACTGAGGTACTCGTTGATTTTATAATTAAACTTACTTGATTAAAAAGGATTTCGAGGACTGTGTTTTAAGTTAAATTATTTTTGTATGTAAAATATCTCACGCCACATTATTAAATTCCCTTCGAACTGTGATTGAAATAAATATTTCTCACGGTTTAATATGAATAAATTCTTGTTTGATTTTAGGTTACAGGCCGGACGAATGACACAATGTACAATAGTTAAGTGGTCAAGTATTGTTTGTTAGTGAATAGAAAATTTAAGTAAGGAGGATGTAAACTATGACGCAACGACAATTACCTTCAATATATTTTGCAGAGTTATAATGAAAATTTAATGCAAAAAACTATAAAGATGTCGACGAAGGATATAATATAATGATAATACTTTGCCTTTGATATGACCGCTAAATTTATAGGCAATTTTATATATTATAGTCGATATAAATGCGTCTCAGATTCATGGAACAAAATATTAATAAATGTATTTTGTATGTGAAATATTTAATCCGCTTGAATGGAAAAAAAAATATTATACACTATTTTTTGACGTTGTTTTGTGGATATAAAATATTTATTTAAACATAATTTTTCAACTGACATTATAATCACTGCGACTTGGGATCTCCCGTAATGCTCTAGTGGTACTGCAGCATGATACAATTATATAATGTGTATAAATATCAAGATGGCGGACCAAGTAGATGAGTCTGAGTGACAGTGAGGCAATTAGTGTTGCTTCTGATATTTATACATTCAGTTGTATGGTCTGCTAATATATCTTTGGTATCGTAATCTCTTTAAAAAATCTGTCCCGTTTCCGCATAGAGTGATGTATAACGTCAGACTCGTCTACTTGGTCCGCCATCTTGATATTCAAACATTCGGTTGTATGGGCTTCCATATCGGTAAAACTCCATAATTTTATTTAAAATTGCAATTTTCACTAAAATGATGAAGCATTCGATTGATGGAATTAAGATTTTTTATAATAATCAACCGGTACAATTAAAATAATAAAAACCGCACATGTTGATTGTTTACACGGATTTTACTTATATATCGCACGCAAAAATCGCGTTATATTCATATTGAGAAATAATCATACCTCAAAGCGTTACTCGTTTATTATTTTCACTCTCGAATTATTATAGTTTATGACCAAAATTCTGAAAAAAAAACTGTTGGCTATATTTGACACTGCAGCGTTTATATTTTTATAAATTTGGTAAATTGTATTAATTAAATGAAATCTTCGATTATCACCAGAATCTAAGGGAACCCACACACGTTCCGTTAAACGTGTGTGGAGTCGAGCCAGTCCTTCGGTTCAATACAACTTGACTAATCAGTTCAAGTAATGGATTCCCAGGCATACGTCAATACGTAAATAAGATAGTAGAATTACTTAGCTACACTTATGATTGGTTTTTTGTTATTTAGTGCCTCGTCTGAGCCTCGGACGAGGCACTAATTAACAAAAAATACAGCTAAGCAACTCTATTACCGTCTTTGTGGTGTACGTTTACAGCGACATAAGCCCAGGAATCACAAGCTTTACAATATCAACGATATAAGCAGTTAGTTGGACTGTACACGAGTTTGACATTATCTCTACATATATAAGTGGTGATGTTGTTAGTTTATAAAGGCTTGTGTGGTAATATAAGTGTGCAGGCAATCAAAGTAGTGTCTAGTATGCACAGTACAACACAATGGAGTACAAGGGGTGTCTCGCATCACAGAGTTTCCTTGTCAAGGTGATACTATGCCACTACTTCACTACTATATAATATATACAGGGTGTCCATTAAAATTGTGACTGTTCAATTTAAAAAAATCATCATCCGCGATTTTAATAAGCTTGGTATATGAGTTTCAATTTTTTTTTTTTTATATACAGGTGGTTTGAAATAACTGAGAAAATTTTAGGGGGTTGGTAGGTATCTAGTTTGAGCAGCCATCTTGGAATCAGTATAATAATTTCTTTATTTTATTTGAATATAACATAGTTCATATAATACAAAACATCTTATGTATTAGACTTAGGTGTACAGAATATACAACTTGTTTTTTACTCAACTTCAAATATTACAACTGAAGAATTATAATAATGTATGTGATAAATTGAAACATCCATAATTGGGCCAAGTCTGCTAGTTAAATATTTAAATTGTTAATGATTATTTTTAAAATTTTGGCACGAGATTTAGAATTAGCGCCGTATGTAATGACATTTACACATAACCTTACATTGTTTTATTTATTTTGATAGCTGTTGACTACAAGACTAGCTGATAATGTGTAGATATTCTGTAATACACTATAACCACTAGTAAATTACCATCATCATCAACAGTAAAGTCACTGTTCACCTTATGTTGCACTTACAATAGTCACTACGCACTTTCTCATATATGTATATCGCCTGCTTCAGCTTATAATATCGTAAGTGCAAAAAAAAAATCTGTGTGCTCTTAAGTCCTTATGGAACTGAGCCACATATTCAATCTGGTAACACTGCCTGTCATGTGTCACTCGGTTTAATTATTATTTATAAAATATAACAATTTACGATTTGACTAACAATACCTTCTAATGACAGAGACATGAAATGTGTTATAGATAATGGATGAATCTACATTAGTTGCCGGTCAAATAGGACTATTTTACTATTTCGAAAAAGTCCCACTTAAAAGGTTAAATAATGATTGAAAATCAACATTTTTTGACGTTTCATCCATGCAATATGTGGCTCAGTTTCATAAAGACTTAATAGCACACAGATTTTTTTGCACTTACGATATTATACGCTGGAGCAGGCGATGTATTCCCGCAGTTAACTGAGGTACTCCTACAGTAACAGGACTAGTAACAGTAATCTAGGAACACAACGGGATCATTCAAATATTCCTTGAACAAGCTTGTAAGAGTAACACACTTTCACACGACGACATTTGAGAGGTTATGTTGTGCCGTGTGAAGGGTCGAGTATTGACTGTTAACAATAAACAAGACACCGTAAATCCACACATTGTCAAAAATAATATATAAATTAATACTGTTATAATGAATTTTTATTATTAATTAATTATTTTTTTATAACCAAATATTATTTGGCCCTCGTTTAATTATTTTTTATTTGATACTATTGCCCTCACAAGAAAGCGTTTAAATTCAAAAGTTAAAATTAATGATATGTTGTATACATATCTTCTATAACTAACATGATAATTTTAATAACATTTTTATTTGATATTAGAGGTACCTAATATTAAATAATAAAAATTATGGGAAAAGTCAGCTTGGAATCAGATGTTTCTGTGAAGTACGCAGTAGTGATTGTCGCGTCCTACCACTCACTGAAATATTCTCAGTTAGTTCATGACCATTTTGTATAAGTCGCTTTCTATAAAGAGATTTATTTTTATAATAACAATACATCAATCTACAGTTTGATTATTTCATTTTTTCGACAATTATCAAAGTGTTTACACTATAAAACTATTACTAAGCGACTTTGAACGAGTTTTAAATTTAATCACTGTTGTAAAAAAATATCTATATGAAAGGCAATATTGCAATTTTAAAAGTAGCGGGTGGGACAAAAGTCCCCCCACCATTTCGATTATGCGCCATCTTGGTTATGTGACGTTTAGATCAGTTTGAATAAACTTGTGTTGAATAAATTGTGAATACAATTTCTGCTCGTTCTTGTGACTTATTTCGTTGCGATTGTTTGTGGCGAAACTGATCTAAACGACACATAACTTTGTTGTTGAGAATACCAGATTAAATTTAATTGAATCACTATATTAATTATGTTACGAACAACACATTTCTGGTGATATAAAGGGCTTTGCTTTATCTGAAACCCCGCAGTATTCTACTTAATTAACTTTAACCAAATATTAATTGATAATATATTATATGTAGGTAAATGACTTTGACAGCATCTCCAATTTAATTAATTACGCCATATTTGATAAAGATAATGTTCCGTTTAATATCCTTTCGGTGGCTGATTTTTCTAATTGAACATCCAGTCGATTGTCTTGGAACAGTTTCCTAATTACTTTAGCCTATTGAAGATCTTTTGCCATTGATTACGTCTTGCACAAAAACGGGGGTTGTTTTATTTGCCAAAAAATATTATATAACAGTCTTATTAATTTATATTGAAAACATTTCATTGGTCGAAATAAGATGATTTAAATTTGTCAATATCAGCCGACACCATTTCGACTAATAAGATGCTTTCCTGCCATAAAAACGCACGTTTATGCACTTTACACATTCATAGAATGCACTTTAATTGAACTGTAAGAGATTGACTAATAAATAATATAAAAAAAAACAACAGTTTATTGATTATAAAATATTAAAAAATTAATCGGTGTCGACTACAGTGTATTCTGGATAATCTGACACTTTCTCGACGACAATTTTATTATATTTAAATAATATTATTACAAATTTTAAATAGTGAACACTTGCTTTAATTTTATATATTTTATTCCACAAAGTCTTATAAGCACATATGATTTTAATATGTTAACTATTTTCCATACATTCGACTAAATTTATAAACAAAATCTACTTTTTGTAGAGGAAATGTTTTTTCTTTTCACTATTTTAGAGGCGTCTGTAAGTACATAAATAATAAAAATAATTGACAGTACATATACATTTACATATATATATATATATATATATATATATATATATATATATATATCATCATATATATCATCAGCACTCCAGTTCAGTGATGAACCAAGGCTTCCCGCACCAGCATCTTCCACTTATTTCTATTGGAGGCCGCGCTCCTCCAGTTATTAATTCCATATATATATATATAATGTAAAAAATAGGATATCACAATAAAATATATTTTCCTTCTTTAATTTTAATACTTAAAATTTGATGAACGGGACAATTTTACTAATCCAATGGGTAAAAATTATACATACAATTATATGAATCAATTGAATTGCAAATGACAAGCTATACAACATGTCTTTTATTGAACTTAAAATAATTAAATGTAAGGAATGGTACATTAAATGTAACACAACCACACCTTCATTAATGGTCCAAGACGACTAGTTAAACTTTTCAATTTTTAATTATTATTTTTAAAAGATTGAGAATCTTGCGTATTTACTTATGAGGTGATTGACCGCCTAATTTGATTTGTAAACAATGTACTGTATAGCGTAGTTTCAACCAAAATGCATTATTAACATTGCAAGTAAATAACAATACCTTGTTGACGGATACGAAATTGAACATGATATTGAACTAATGCGATGACATCATAAAGTTGTTGATATTATTCTCTAATGAAAACATATATTCACCAATTAATAAAACCGAAGCTCATCAAGCTGTCATAATAAATTATTTTATTATTAATAAATTATTTATTCATTTTTATAAAAAAAAATGCTTAGGTAAGTTTTAGTCTATTTTTTTTAATCATACTGGCATTACATAATGGCGAAAAAAATCGTTAGTTTCAAATGAAAACATGTTGTTTAATTAAATAAAATAAACTATTTAGACTTTATTCATGCGGGTTAAAACAATTTAGAAGCAGGAAAATAACTGTTTTAGTGTATTTTTTTATAATCGTACTGGCATTACATACTGAGATAAAAATATTTTGGTTTCTGCACACATTTATATTTAATTTTAACTATAAAATTATCCATTGTCAAACCAGCGACTACGAAATTATTATATAATCAAAAAAATATTCATTAATAACTACAAAAAAAACTTTTTACCATCCATTTACTCGTGTTATATAATATTGCATTCGGATGTTTATTCATGAAGATTAAGACATTCGAGAGAAGTTCCGAAACTTGGGCCAAGTATTTAAGCCTTGATTTAAACACATTCAGGTCATTGTCACACCTTACAAGGGATTTTAAAGTTCAGATACTCTCACTAAAATATTATTAATATTATTCAAATGACCGGTAAACATATTTCATAAAGTGTGTCTAAATATGTGTTATGTCAAACGTTAATATGTGGTAAATGTATTCCATTTATTTAATGGCAAAAATATTCTTACACCCACACAACAATATGAAGACTGATGCCTTGAATTTACATACGTACATATTTATAAAAAAAATCTAATATTTTCTCTTAAATGTCAACGTATAATTTCCCACCGGACTATTTTTAATTAGATATTAAGTTAATAATAATAAAGAAAACTACTTTCACACTGTGAGAAGTAAATTAGGTGATTAACTGTTATGGCTCTACCTGGATTAGTCTTAATATCCGGAGGATTCTTTAATGTTGTTATCTCGAAAAAGGCACAGTTACGCAACTTAATGTGGCAGAAAATTAATTTTATGAAAACATAGTTCACAAATTGGCTAAATTTACCATTGAATCTGTTTCAAAGCTGTCACAAAAACATATAACTCAAACCTCTTGTTTACTACACGGATTACTTTTATTATTTTATACATATTTTCTTAATATAACTGCCTCGAATCAATTACAAAAAAAATACTATAAGATTGGAATTTTAATTTAAAATATTTACACAAAATATATAGATTCGTTTTCTTGATTATGAACAAAAATAGTTTCACGTTAAGAAAAAGCCTAAGAATAATTATGTATCGTATATATTACTTTTTTAATTGAATTTGATTACATTTTTTCATTTAAAAAAAAACAAATGAAGGTGTATTAAAGTAACTACTGATATTAGCTTCTTGTTAAAAATGTTAATAAATAACTAAAGCTTATGGTGGAAAATTATAAAATTTCATTGGATTTGTGAACCTTTGTGAAATTTTTTAAAAGTTTTATTTATGAGGTTCACAAATCCAGTTTTAATTTTGTATAAAATATTGTTTATAACCGATCCTGTTAAACCAAAGTGGTAATATTTGATTGATTTTTCTAATTTGACTGCCTTTTTATGCTATAGAATGATGATTCCATAGAAGATGTGCATTTTTATGTTTTTTCTTGATTTGACTGGATTTGTGAGGTTTTGATTCTAAAACCTTAATTAAAATTTAATTACATAAATGCTATAATGAATTCGCTCCCAATGTAAACAAACATATCGACTCTCCATACTGAGATAATCATTAGTGTTATAATTTAAATTACTTAATTAAATTGTAGAGGTAACCGAGTTCAAGGGTTGTGTTTTATCCTTTGATTACTTACAATTTTAAAAAAATCAAGTTTCTGAGTATGGAGATTTGTTTAATCTGTCTAAACTGGAAGCGAACCTACTGTAGTATTCACATAATATTTTATTTAAATCCTGTTGATTTAGAGCTTATATGTAGTAAATACAATGAACTTTTATGTATAGAAGCGCCATGCAATATTTCGTCATATATTCGAACATGCCTGGTCACTCATACATGTCCACGCAATAAAATTTGAACTAGAGAAACGGCGAGGCGGTAGAAAAAAACCCTTGGAACCTTCTATGGTGTTGTATGGAGCTATGGTTTTGACATTTTTTCAAGAATTATTGGAATCTCTATATTATTATATACAACATGTCTTTTATTGATACTCAAATAATTAAATGTAAGGAATGGTACATTAAATGTAACACAACCACACCTTCATTAATGGTCCAAGTCGGCTAGTTAAAGATTTCAATTTTTAATTATTTTATTAGGTGATTTGAATATGTAAACAAAGTACGGTACAGCGTAATTTCAACCAAAATACATTATGAACATTGCAAGTAAATAACAATACCTTGTTGACGTATTCAATTTGAACTTGTACTTGAACTAATGCGATGGCATCATAAGTTGTTTTTATTATTCTCTAATGACAACATATATTCACTCATTAATAAAACTTAAAATAATTAATTAATATTTTTTTTATATACAAAAAAATGCTTAGGCTCGTTTTTTTATATTTTTTTAATAATCGCACTGGCATTACATAATGGCGAATCTTTAAGTTTCAAACGAAAACATGTTGTATAAGCTCATTGAGTAAATACCTTCTATGCTGGTCTGCAAGAGCTGCAGCAGCTGGTTGGAGAGGGTCATCGTTGTCTGCCAGCCTCTGGTACCTGTCCAGGAGTAGTTTCAACACTTCTTCTGGAGTGCAGAAGCTCCTGTAAGTGGCCAGGAACACATTGACATATGTGGACTCCAGTTCTCCATCGTCTGTCGCCAAGGCTTCCACCAGCTTCTCCACAGTACCGGCCTTCACAAACCTCACCCGTACAGTTTCCCATTCTAGATGAGATATCTCGTCCTCTGAATCCTATTATGATAATAAAAAATAAATATCAATACAAATGCAGAATGTCGACCTCATTCCCATATGCGGGTAAATATAATAATATTAGTCATTTAATTTAATATCAATATTATTAAAATACAACACCGTACTTCAAATTTTAATGTAACTCTTAAGTAATGGATTCCCAGTCATACGTCACCGTAAATACGATAGTAGAGTTACTCAGCTACACTTATGATCGGTTTTTTGTTAGTTAACGCCTCGTCTGAGCCTCGGGCGAGGCACTAATTAACAAAAAAACCTATCAAAAGTGCAGCAAAGAAACTCTATTACCGTCTTTACGTTGTACGTTTACAGCGACGCACGCCTAGGAAGCCCGCCACTCACGAGGCAATTTTATTTAATAGATATATTTCATACTTATATCTTAGGTCATAAATAATCATTGTATTATTGTTTTAATTAATGAGCATAATTTTGTTGGGTTATTTTGACAGTTCATACATTATTGATCCGCGACCAACTTCGCGTCGATGTTGTAATTGGTCATAATTGCGTTAATGAAATACTCACGCTACTGGCACTTTTAGTTGGTCTATTGTATCGCACTTTCTTGAGGTACACAGTATAAATTGCTCCATCAGTCTTTTCCTCGCCCCACAACCGCCAGGTGGGCTGCTGAAACAAACACAAAATCATCATTAATATCAACAATCAAATAAAGATATGATTTGTGAAATATTATCGTTGGCGTGTAGAAAGCCTCGTGATTAATAATTAGAATAAAAACAAAGTAATCTTCACAAACTGTGACAATTTAACATGATGTAAGTGTTGAGGTCATGGTTTATGAAATCATTAAGCCCAGGTCAATGTCAGGGCAACTATGACAACTAATTAATACATTTTTTAAATAAACCAATCATTGGAAAATTTAGGATTCCATATTTACATAAAAATGAGTAGCTTATATTGATTATAATTGCGGTACCACATAAGGACATTAAACTTATTGAATATATTTATCAATTGAGATCTCTTTTCCACCAACTCTGCCGCCTATTGAGCTTATGTAAGAGCTTTATATGAAAATACATAAAATTATCTGCCTATGGCCAAATTATATTTTGTCGAAAAACCTCCCACGAGCGTTTATTTAGATTACATTAATATAACAGCGACTTGGGATCCCCCGTAATGCTCTAGTGGTACTGCATGTTATATAATAATATGTGTTTATATGTAAAATAATTAAATATTTTTCACATTGTATACACCATCTAATACATCATATTTATATTAATAGTCATATTTCTTTTTTTTATCATCAACTGACTAGTTCTGCATTATCATAACAGCGACTTGGGATCCCCCGTAATGCTCTAGTGGTACTTAAGTATTGTATAATTATAATATGTATTTATTTAAAAAAATGTTCTATTATTCCAGAATGAAAAAAAACATTAAATAATACATGAATCAAAATTTAAATCACATAAAATTCCTTTCACGTTAAAAGTGAATATTTGATAATTTCATTTCAATAAGGAGAATTCTAATATAATAAAAAAATAATTATCCAGTAAGAACCCTTGGGGTAAGATGAAATAAATTTTAAATGCAAAAGCCATTAGCGGGCTATTCGAATTAATATTTCAAACAAACCTTCGGTAGGCTTAAAAACTCATATTAAATTCAAAGTGCTTGTCCAAGAAATTAATAATTCAGATACTTGTTTAGTAGTGTTCAATAAACAAGCCACACCAAAATAAATCTTTTACTATCTCTTATTGACACTAGAACTGTCAATAATATTATCGAACGCTAATACTTGATGAAGGCTCAAAGGATAGATAATATAGCTCGAAGTTAAACGACCTGTGATATTAAAATTTGATCAGCATGTATATTTGCAAAGAGCTTTCTATATTTAGACAAGACACTAAATATGTAATGTCTGCTCGAGAGACGCTCTGGGATATTTATTTGAATCATATATCGTCGGCTTACTATGCAGACTGAATAACTCCAAAATAAATTATTTTTAAATATTAATAAGTCGCAAAAAAAATTGTTATTTAACATAAATGCATGTCATATGGACTCAAACATTACTTTTACCAAACACTACTTCTTTAACATGTTTACAATATTATTAAGTATTGTCCCAACCACTCTCAGTGGTCACTAGAAATGTGTTGAGTGAGGGAGACACACTTATGCCTTTATTGAATAGGAGAGAAGAGTGCAACAATACACGGGTTTACACGAATTATTTATATGCAATGCGATATCTAATGTTTATATCAATGATATTTAATAAATATAATAATTCGTATCTCTTTGCAATTATTTGAACTTGACAAATTAAAAATAACTCCACTTTATATAAGTTAAATAAAATTAATGTTGAAAAATACTGGGTTTACAAAAATACTTCCAGCTTGAATCTTTATTTTGTCTCTTCTGTAAAATTTATCATCCGTACATATATAACCACTGCATAAATAAATAAATAATCAGACCTAGTCCAAGTGGGTGTGATAAAGTGCTTTGACGTATTCGAGCTCTGCAACGACTTCCTTTATAATATTGCTTTATTATTTGATTATTGTATTACTTTATTTCAACTCTCTGATATATTATTAAATACATCTACAGTTATCATACTTATAATACATCAATTATTATGTAGTAATATTGTTCTATTCATATCCAAAAATTCAAATAGAATAATACATTTTACCACGTAATAAAATTAAAAATGTTAGCCTTGCAGTGCTCTACAATTATGAGCAATTGAAAACCTGTTTTTTCACCCTCTTGGCCGAAGTTTGTATATAATGTCTCTTTCTCACCTATGCAACAAAAAGTACAGGTGTATGATTATTCTTAGAATGAGCGTAATCTATGGTTTTTGTTCAAAGAATATGTAAAGAAAGAAAAACATTAAATTGGCTGATTTATTAACGCTCATTTTTAAATGCTTTCCCACTGTAAAAACGCACGTGTTTTTTATTTATAATCACTTTAAACATTCGTCGAACAAGCATTAACTTCTTTCCAAAAATACCAACTGCCTCTTAAACCACTACCACCCCCTTTTTAAGTTGACAACATCCCCTAAAGGGGAGTTTTATTGATTTAAAAAGGCACATTGTTGATATTCTGTCCTTTAAAGACCCTTTTATTCGTACATTCATAAAAGTACGGTTTATTGTGTAATTATTATCGCTCCATTTGTCGCAATAATAGAATGAAAGTTAGCAATTTGAAAACCCAATCGTGCATATTGGGATAAAAGCATATATCTACTGAAAGTAGATATGAAAAAATATTCAATTATCATATAACTTTTATTCAGATATAAATGCGACTACAGTATAAAATACACATATATCTTCACAACCTATATTGGAAATCGTGTTTTCCAATTGAAGAAACATTCCGATACGGATAAATTCCTATTTGATATTTATACATGTGCCTTTTTTTCACCCAATAAAATGTACATATTCACATGTTGAATATCCACAAAATATCTTAAAAAAATAGCTACATGTTTTTAAATCTTGTTTGAGGGATTTCATTATTAGACGACCCTACATCTAAAAATTCAATATAAGCTTATATTTTTCTTTAAAATAACAACGTAATGAGATATTTTTTATTTAAAAATATGTACTAAAAGAATATGAAATCGTGTGCTTCTTGCGGTAGAAGTCCCTCTTTTTTTTTAAAAAATATACATAAATATGAAAGCGTACATTTTCAGTCGACGTTCTTTCTCCAACACAGCCGATTTATTTTCAGCCAATTAAGGTTGTATTGTATTCGAGTATGTGTAGTGTTCATTTTATTATAAATAATATAACGAAATACCTGAGACCTTCTATTAAAATTTATTATTCTTGCGTAAAATCGTTTGAACATCTTTATTCAACGCCAAAAATTGCCCTCCGAATAAACAAGGTATTTCTTATTTTCCAATTTACATTTAATAATGACTACCTTTTAATGTAAAAAAAATTCG
>JAGTTH010004749.1:0-117760 GCA_022606485.1 Agraylea sexmaculata
TTTTAAATAGATGGTCGGAGTACTTTAGCGACCTATTAAATGATAAGAATAGCGATAAGGTAGCCAATAAGAACGCTAGTCTGTACCAACACGCCGCGCAACCACAAATACCACCACCCACCTACGAAGAGGTGTGCCACGCCATCAGAGGACTGAAGAGAGGAAAGCCCCCGGGATAGACGAGATCTCCAGCGAACTCATAGCATACGGCGGGATGCTCTATGGGCGCTATTACATAGTTTAATAGTATCTTTATGGGAAGGCGAAACGCTACCGAAGGATTGGGCAAGTTCGATAATTTGCCCACTCCACAAAAAAGGTGACGTTAGCGTGTGCAGTAACTATAGAGGGATATCCCTACTATCAGTTATGTACAAGATATTCGCCAAGGTTTTAAAAAAAATAGGCTAGCAGAATACGCGGAGGAATGCTTGGGAGACTACCAAGCCGGATTTAGACCAGGGCGTTCAACAATGAACCAAATATTTACAATTAGGCAAATATTAGAGAAGTGTAATGAGGCCGACGTGGAGACTCATCACTTGTTCGTAGATTTTAGGCAGGCATTCGACACAATCGATAGGGATATTATTTACAGCACGATGAGAGAGTTTGGGTTTCCGGAAAAACTCTCAAAAATGACGCTGACAGACACCAAAAACTACGTACGGATAAATGGTGTACTGTCGGAGTCTTTCATCACCAGAGCAGGCGTAAAACAGGGGGACGTGATATCCCCCCTGTTATTTTCATTAGTTTTAGAAAAGGTTATGCGTCTTGCAGGTTGTAGCAATAAGTCTAATATCTTCTATAAGTCTTTTCAGGTACTCGCTTTCGCAGACGACGTAAATATTATCGCTAGAACTAAGAACGTGTTAATTGATAAGGTTAGAGCAATAAGGGATGCCGCCAAAATAGTAGGATTAGTCATAAACGTAGATAAAAGTCAGTATATGCATGTGACATCCAACTCGGAATTGGTAGCACATCGTAGCCTGAACATAGATAATGACCACTTTCAGCAGGTTGACTCTTTTGTATATTTGGGAGCAGTGGTCACTAAGGAGGCTGGAAATAACCAGGACATCAACTCTCGCCTGCAAAGTGCTAATAGGGCGTATTTCGGCTTAGTACGCTTGCTCAGATCAAGATATCTAAGTAGAAGTACCAAGGTAGAATTATACAAGATGCTAATTAGGCCAGTACTAACCTACGGTGCAGAAACATGGGTTATTACCAAAACTGAAGAGGATAGGCTACTTAGGTTCGAGCGGAAGATTCTTAGGAGGATCTTGGGTCCTGTTCAGGAGGCACCGGGACTATTTAGAATTAGACGGAACGATGAGATTTACTCATTATATAAGAGCGTGAACGTAGTGCAGTTCATTAGGGCTTTAACATTAGGTTGGGCCGGACACGTGGAAAGAGCAGGAGGATAGTATCGGAAATACTATCCAGCAAGCCTGTGGGTAAGAGAAGGCAGGGTAGACCTAGGCTAAGGTGGGCGGACGAATTTCATAAGGTAGTTAGGAGTTTAGGAATTAATAACTGGAGGAGCGCGGCCTCCAATAGAAATAAGTGGAAGATGCTGGTGCGGGAAGCCTTGGTTCATCACTGAACTGGAGTGCTTATGATGATGATGAAATCATTCAATTTTAAATTATTTTTTAAAAATAGTATGTTAATTACCATGGCTTCAAGCAATCTGTTCAAACTATTTAAATTTAATCAAAATTGTTTATTAGGGATTCATTGCATTCTTTTAATATTTCACAAATTATATGATATTTTTTATAGATTATTAGTTTACTTAGGCTTTTACAAACAATATAAAATAACAATAGTAAGAAGTAAAATAGTATGCAAAATATTACAAATATAAGTAGTCAAAAACAAAAATTCATGTAACGAAAACCCATTTGTATGATGAAAATAAAATGTTTCAATAAAACCAAATTTGAACAAAATACTTCTACAATTTTTATTTAAATTGTTTGTTAATTAATTTATGAAATCCACCTGCAGTGTATGCTGGGTTTCACAAGGATAATATTGACAACTTTTTTAATTGTACTTCCATAATATGATAAATTAATGTAGATCTATATATTTTTCTGTGTATATTGGATTATACATATTCACCATGATGTACCTACATTTTTGATATTTATATAATAAAATCGTCCGAATCACAGTCTGTCAATTTTTATTCACGCTCTATTGATCCATAAGCAATGCATGGAACAGTCCAATGGATTTATTCTTTAGTCTCTTAAAGTATTATTGTTTGTATATAAGCAGAAAGGAAGTGGTTTGATCCCCTCTTTCCTTGGGGGACGACCATGTCTTCGAGTAGCATCCGATTCAAGACACATGATTCATTTTTTACACTGCACTTGGCTTTTTTGTACTAAAACATCTGCCATAATAATATTTTATTTTCAATTAACTTACAATCAAGTATTGTTTAAAAATTACTATTTTAAATGTGGAGGTGATTAAAATATATCTATATATAAAATGTCGGCAGATGTTGGAAGATAGATTGAAGATGATCAACTGTCCGAAGGTTGCGATGCATCAAAGGGTGAAATAACTCTTAGGGGATGGTACGACAAGCACCCCTTTAAAAACTAAAAAAAAAACAACAGGATTGCCAAAAATAAACTTAATTAATCAACTAATTATAACATTTTTTTTTTCAAAAAAGTCATACCTATCTCAAAGTATTGTTGTTGCCCTTCCATTATAAAATATTTAAATTAAAAGATAAAAATTAAAAAAAAAGTTTTTTTAATTAAATAGTATAAATCATAATAATAATATAATGACATATTTTAAGGTTGTTATTTTTAAAATATTTATTAAATATAGACATGCCCTATTTTTCAACCCTTTACCTGGGGCTTATTTCTTTATACACGCTAGTTTCTATCGTCACCCAAAAAATCGACATATGTTCGTTAGTGCCCTTCTTACAAATATATGTATATACACTAAAAATTCGAAATAAATACATTTTATGTCTTACTTAATTCAATTATAATATTAATGTAAACGCACGCAGATGTGTATTGCAACATTGTAGAATGTAAAAACAGGTGACAATTTTGTGCCTGCTGTAGATTAAATTTATAATTCGGAGATAAAATATTACAATTAATGTATGTTTGTTTTTCGTCGGTCACATCATCGCATGATTAATATATAATTATTTAATGATGCACGTGCTCAATTTAGAATTCAGTTTGTATGAAAATGTATTAATAATGTAATGCACATTGAATTTTTTTAATATTAGTTTCGGCAAGAGGCTTTAATAAGTTGGCACGTGTAGGACACGCGTACTGACCAAATAAGTTAAAATATTTTACGACAAGTTTGACCAGTTCTCAAAAACCAATAGGTACATACAATATAACTTACTTTTCTTGTCTCAATTCAGGAAGAGAACATCCGTATTATATTTTATAAAAGATTTTATTACTCGTCATAGGAGGAATTCTAAATTAAGCAAAGAAACTAGTGTATTCTATAAAAGGCTTCTACTTGTTTATATAAAAAAGTCAATCATCCAAGTAAATCCGAATTTGAACTATGAGAATTGGAAATATGAATTATGCATATTGATGGATCCTAATTTCAAATCTGTTTTAAGTTTTTTGCTAAAATTATATTCACGTAATAATAATTTATAAATTAATCCTTTATCTATTAATTAGATCATTGATAAATGTTTGCAAATTATCTAAATTTATTATTAAAATTATTACGTATACAAGTTCAAGAGTACAATCCTAAAAAGTCCACTTTACTTGTTTTTAAGAAAGCAGAATTTAAAATTGTGTGATTCTAATTATTTTAAATGTATTTAAACTATTTATATTAATATATTATATAATTATTTAGAACTATATAAGGTACAATTAATTTTGAAGCCGCCAATATGTGGATTAATTATTTAATCATATAAATATGGGAAATAATATGTTTAATTATCCATGTGTTTGTTCTCATTAAGCCTTCAGTAAAAATGCTAAAAATTCCATTGAACGAAAGCACCAAATCTAGATAATTATATTCCCCCTATATTAAAAACAAAACAATTCAATCAAATAATTCGATAAATATAGACTTGGGGTTGATCTTTTCAATTTTTCGCCCGTCACATTCGATAATCTTGATCATATTTCCAAGGACGAACGCGTCCCCTTCGTTTTTGACGCTTTATCTGGCTTTAAAAATATCCTTTAAGGGGAGGAAACATTAAAATGATGTATCTATCATCGAAAAAGAGGACTGGGGAAGATATGTCATCTTTCATCGTAAAAAAACCACACCCGCTTCCGATTTACTCTCCGAATGGAATTCCGGTTTTTTACCATAAGAAAAGCGTCTAATATAATATTAAACCGTTTGTTGTGATGCACAAGATACGCTAATTAAATGATTGCCTATCGTTATGTTATTAATATATAAGCATGCCTTACGTGTTTTTTACATATGGATTTCGCCAGTTGTCCATTAATTTTGTTTACTGGTTAAATGAGGAGGTTTTCGCTTGTTTCGATGTCGAAGTAGCTGAGCAAGTCTCAAGCACCTGCACCAACACCAGGTGCAACACATACGGATATTTTCGACACACATCACCCAAAATAACACGCCCAAGATTCACCAAAAAGAGATTCAAATTTTAAATTACATTAATAATCGCACAAAAAAATGCTACTTATAAGATAGAGAAGCGGATGACATTGAACGTTTCATTATATCTTTAATATGATTGTTTTTGATAACAGCTAAATGTCTATACAAGAATGTTTTACACGGATCGATAGAGAATTTTGTATTTATTTAAAATAGTAATTTTACTGAAAAAGGACGTATCCCTTATTCTGCCCATATTCCACCCAGCACCTTAATTATCCAGTTTGTTATCCCTTAATTGCCCTTTTAAATAATGAAATATATAATATACAAGAAGAAAGATGGATGTTCATCAAAACTATCGATTCAAATAAGATTTTTTCACGGATCACATTACTAATAAAAAAATCTTCTTCTTTTTATATCTTACAATGATTATTAACGTTGTATTCTATTTTATTATATTTAATTTCTTTAAATTATATTTTATTAAGATTTGTGTAATATTTCACTATGTATTTTTGTATATACAAGATCCTTAAAGATTAAAACAATTGGTTTTATATTCATAATATATAAATAACTACGGTTAGATGTGAATTTTTCACTTTAATTTAAATTAAATGGATAGTATAAATCTAATAATTTATTTATTTATAATATAATATTAGCAACAGCATTACGGGAGGCAATCCCAAAACGCTATGGCGATACTTAAGTCCTAAAGGAAAACAAACAAGAATAAAGTATAATAATGAACCTTAAGGCACACGGTTACACAAGAAAAAGTGATTACTCTGCAGGAACAAAGGAAGAGACAAATAAAACAGGTCACTGTCGGTCTCTTTGATATCCAAAATATAATTTATTTATATATATTGTGACGCCTTCCCTATTGGCGGGAGTCCCTTTATAAGGGGTTGGCCAGGCCACCTTGGCCTTTACGGGAGAATATAGTAGAGATGGTTTCCCAGGCCACCACACAGCAATGAGTACTTAAGATCTAGTTTGCTAAGCTAGATCTACCAAGTGACTCCGGTGCCGTGAATCGAATCCGGGAGTCTTCACTCACGAATCCGTTACACTAACCACTGGGCCACAAGGCGGCTCTAATTTATTTATAATATATTATAATAATTTTATTACTAAAGAATAGTTGAACAATTGATTTAATAAGGTATTTTGACTAGGATAAGCTATCTATCATCTTCAGATATTGTCATTACTGTAATGTGTGTTTTGAAAAATTGTCATGATTAGCCAACAAACTGTTATATTCTGGATCTGACCGGCCATTTTGTTGTGTGACTTATGCGCCTCTTGAAGATTATCTCGAATCTTAGTCATGCCTTCAATGTTTAATTATAATTGAAGATATTTCATATAAGAGAGGACATTGTAGAGAGAGATATACTCCGGATGAGACTATTGTTAGTGGCTGTAGTGTGACCACAAACCTGTGAATGGATGACCAGCCCACAATAGTCTTCTTGAATGACAACAGTCTAAGGTTACCTGACCCTATCCTCTCTGACTATTACTATAGTAGAAAGCTCTACTCGTACAATCAAATTTTTCTGTGTTCATATATCAAGAAGAAGACGATACATGGAGACATATGTTGAATTAATATATAAATTATTAACTTAAGATTAAGAGGTTATAGTCTGTAAAAAAAACCGTACTTATAAAATCTCAAACTATGTGTAGATCACCTTTTTAATACATGTATGTACCTAGTTCATGAGTTAAAATACCGATCAAGTAAAAAAAAACTGTATTGATTTGATCGGTTATTTATGATCAGGAATAATATAAATAAAATCCCGATCGGTCGTCCTAATGATTTACTCTGATTTCCTGGACTTCAAGTTATGACTGAGACGATTATTACGTCTGACCCTGTGTATTTAGTAACAGTTAAGATCATTGGCAGACAATGAATTAACACGTTGTTGTGTCTAAAAAAATTGTTAAAACCTCATCAAAATCCCTTCGAGGCGTTTATATAAATAAATATAAATATTATTTTTCATGGAAAATTTCCACTATGTTAGGATTTTAAATAGTAAAAAGCTTTTTCATTTCAATTTCACCCTTGTCAATTTCCATTGAATGGATGCTTGAATCAATATCTCTGAAAAAGGCTTAATTTGAAATAAAAAAGAGTTAATTTGAAGTGAAAGCCCTGTAATTATCGGAAAATGATTTAATTAAGTGTGTACATGTGTAAATAAAAAAAAAATGACATATTGATTTTCGATACCAACATTTTATGGTATTTTGGTCACGTCAAATATATTACTAACTACAATTTTATTTATTTTTCCAAGTGGAATTATTTAACAGAAAGCTCCTTAGTGTATGGTTTATCCACCCCCTTATTCTAATATTTTTGTCACTTCCTTCCATAATATTGTTATCTTACTTCTAACGGACACCACACATTCTCTGTCCATTTTGACCGTTTGATCGATATTTTTTTTCATAGGTTTAGAAGTATTAGACCGTTGTCAATATGTCGACATAAATGTCGCCGTTAAAGGGTTCACCCGTCCACCAACTGTCCAAGATAACCAAAATACACCCCCGTAACAAGATAATAAAGTTTAGAAAAATTACTTTAATAATATAGAATTACTCGCGAATTCGCAGCGTCCGCCACTTTTGAGCAATTTCGCTGAAATTTTATTACGTCGCTTCCTGGGTAATTTAATTTATTTATTTGTATAGTTCAAAAGAAAGTGTTTGTGTAAAGTAAAGTTACACATTCAAATGATACTTGAAGCAATCTGGTAGTCGGTTACGGTGGAGAACTTTGTCTATACAAGTCGCGGTGCAAGTCTTCTTATCTAACTCCACAAATCCTCAAAGATTTCCACATAAACAATAGTTTCAATAAAATTAAATAATATCAAGAAAGGTGTATTTGAAATTAAATTCATATAATAAATTAAATAAACTTAATTTTAAATTGTTTAATCTTATTTTCTAGTCTAATGCTTGGAAAAACATATTTTTTTAATCAATGTATTAATATTTTTTAACAATACACGTTTCATACTAAAGTTTTATTGAAAATTTTCCGTATAAACGATTAAGCACATGATTTATTCATGATAGCACATACATAATATTATTTTCTAGTCCAATGCTTGGAAAACATATTATTTTATGAAAGTATTAGTATTTTTTAAAAATACACGTTTTTTTACAAAAGTTTTATTGAAACTTTCCATTTAAACGATTTAACACATGATTTATTCATTGTATATTTTTTGTACAATATTTATATTATTTATATAACATATATTTTTATTTTTCTAACATATGAAGGTCTCAATGTTGCAAATGTATTTTTTTTTTCAAATATTTCGTACAACGGATTCTCTCAAACCTAAGTTGTGATATTTGATTAACGAAATATCTTAAATTATTCTAATTGTCCTTTCTTTTTGATTTTATAAAATAATAATTACTCAGTTTAATTTTAACTGGATTTAGAATCATTTGAAACTATAACTTTTATTTAAATACCTAACTATTAAGAAACCAGGGCTAATCTACCGATAATTATTCTTAGCTATTATCATTTAGTAACTCTACTTCGCCGATTAAAATCTGAAGGACTCAAAACTATTAGGTGGTCCAGGAAACCTTACCATTTGTATATTTCCGCAATGGCCAGGATGATCTGGTAAAAAAAATCAGATTTTTATTTTTCGGCACAATTAATCATGGTCGTTATTAAGAAGCTTCTTTAAGTATGTCCAAAGTTTGAAGTTTCCTCTATAAATATAAGAAACAAAGAATATTATTTTTGTTTCAAATGCAAGCAGTCTGATTATTTTTTTATACAAATACCAATATATATTATATAATGATGAATGCAAAAGTTTGAGTATATTGTGGTTAAAGACATATAACGCACGAGCGTGTGCATCAAGCGAATATCCGGTAGCAAGGGGACTCTTCTATACTACGACGACTTGTTCCTTCTCCTTCTAAAACCAAATAACTAACTAACATAACACTACCTGCATCTTTTTAATTAAACCATTACATTATAACAACACCCCCGCCATCTACATACCATTACACCTATTAATTTGTTCCTCAAACACACCTAATTTAACTAGGATACTCGGCATTGCACAACAAAGAAATTTCCCCTATTAAAATTATTTATTCGTTTGGAAATTGATAGATTATTTGTTCTTCCAAAATTTATATATGATTATTTAGACAGCTTATAAAATTAATTGGAATTAAATTAAAAAAGGTATGCATAATATTTTTACGATACGTAAGTAATATAAACGTAGCAACAAAACATTTTTGAGTTATGTAGTTTTACTCGCTAAAATCGATATAATCAATAAATATTTGTATATATGAGAAACTTATTATTATGTTTAAATATATTTTATATAAATTTATTAATGTTATAGATATAAATAATATAATATTATTACATTGAGCAAAAGTTCAACCTATGAGTATATATTCTCCAAAGTATTGCAATTTAATCATTTATTTTATTTTTATTTACTGAGCCTGTGTGATTTATTAGTGAATATTAAATCAAACTTGGATAAACAAAAAATATATATATTTTCAAATATATTTAAGGTAATTTATTAAATATCCTTACAGTCTCGCCAATAGCATTGTTGATTATTAGCAATATCTGCTATTTTAAGCAAAAAAAACAATATGCTTGTAAGAGAATAAAATTTACTTAAATATATGTGAGCTTAAAATTAGTAATTTCAATACAATATAGGATATTTCAGTATAGCATAATCCTTCGATTAAAAAAAACTATGACTTTAAGCTAAAATGAATATTTTGTAATATTGTTTTTCATATTTTTAATAAGATTTGATGGATATAAACTATGCATTATATGTTAGGTTAGGTTGGATTTTTAATAATATTCTTTCACTTTAAGCATTATTTTTCGCAATGATGAATAGAGGCGGTTTTCTCAGTATTGGTAATTTAATAAAAATTGTATCGTGTATTCGAATTTGTCGTCGCTTTTCCGGATAGTGAAGTTATATTTGTGGTATTGAATAGAGGGGCGTTCTTTTGTATGACTAATAAATAAAATTCACCACACATATAATATCAAAGAGACCGTCTCTTTTCGATACAATGAAGAACCGTTCGACACAATTCTAAAGTGTCCATTCTAAACCGATGACTTATTCTTTATTTTGTGTCATAATACTAGTTGTGTGTGTGTGAAAAACGATATCTAATTGAGTGTCTCATAAACGTCCACCTGAAATGATTCATTTCGAGGACAAATTATCCGCTACTACAACGGTTCCTCTCATCAATATTTTTTAAAAATAATAATAAGCTAGTTATTAAAATAAATGATTGATTCAATAAAAGCAAGAGCAAAATATATCAACAAATAAATAAATATAAGGGAAAGTGGGTGATGTGAATTAAGTATTTGCCTTACATAGATGGAGAAAACACTTCAGCTTCAAGCATGACATAATAGTCACGAAGAAACTGAAAACTATTTTTTAAGTATTTATTTATATTTATTCACAACCTCCAAAAAAGTCTAATTTTTTCAATAACTTTCTGGCCATGGTTATAACTTTTATTACTTACTAAAAATCCACTTTAATTCATAGTAAATAATTACATATGTATTAGAGCGAAAAATATGTATTTATGCACGCATTCATATATTTTTAACAACATTTAAAATACTTGCACTTACAACAAATCCTTAATTAATTTTCAAGAAAATCGAGATAAAACTGACTCGAAACATTTTAAGAGAGTAAAAAAATGTAATAAATTTTATATTTAAATTTGAATTATGACACATGCTTAATACGGCCCCAAATAATATAATAAATTATTAAAAACAAAATACACCAAGTAAACGAATATGAATTGTCTCGGTCGTGTTAGTCTCCATTAAGTCTTTCCTGTATTCAGTAAGGACTCCCTCAACATTTCAATGCTTCGTTAATTTTATAACTCGGTGTTGTCTTTTAAGCCACGAAATATTTTATATTTAAAATTGCAACCGTTTGTAAAATAAATGTTTCTTTTTTCGGTAGCTGTCAAATCTTGAAACGGTTGCAAAATACAAACAAGCGTGTATTTTAAGACATTGTCAAAAAGCGAAAGTCAACAATATCAATTTCAATCATGTTGACAAGCTATTTTTAAACATGTGTTGCATTCATTTAAAAAAAGTATCACTTAAAAAATATCTTTCTTTATTTGAGAAATATTTACGTGAATATATTCACTGTGGATTGGGTTATATATATATATATATATATATATAGGTTTTCGACTGTAAAATAACAAGTAATTGAATAAACGTACTCGCACAAATTTACACATTATGTACTAAATCACTGTCGTACCATTCCATCGGAATTTCAATTATTTTTCTACTTTTGCAGCATACATTCATTAATCAAATGTATATTTTGTAATGTAAATTACAAATAATGGCATCATGATAAAAATGTACCAATTATTTAGTGCAATTCACATACTTGGCGCGAAAACAATTTGGCAAGGATTTTAATGAAGCATTTCGAAAGTATTTATATTGAAAAAAGTGTTATTTTTTATTCTGTTAAAGGATGTAGACGATCAAAGCTTGAAGATCATTAGGCAGAACGAGTCTTGGCTATTTTTAAATCGAGTTCAATGAATAACCTCTAATGTGACATGCCTAATTTAACTCGGGGCGCCACAAATTACACTATTCTTTGTAAAAAGTCTATTGTTTACAATATAATGAAAAGTTGAAAACGAAAGGATTTTCCCCATTCATTAACGGTTCTTAGAGTAAAATATATTTTGAGGTGTTTTTCATCTAAATAAATTTTGTTTATCTGTATCTATCTCCCTTTTAACATTGTTACCTGAGTATAGAGTCAGCTTTATGACTTCCTTATATGAATAATGTGCATTAAATCTAAATAATCCCTAAACACTTGTATCGCGTTGGTTTTTAATTTAATATATATTTAAATCTTTATGAAGGGGGTTATTAAAACAACTGTAGTTTAAATGTTCAATTACATTATCATGTGAAAGAAAACTGTACGAGTACATTTGTTTCTGAATTAAAAACAGTAAAAAGTCAGTTTGTGAATTTGCCATATTAAATCGGTACTGAATGTATAAATATCAAGATGGCGGACCAAGTGGACGAGTCTGAGTGAGACATTTAATGTTGCCTAAAAGTCAATTACGTCCTTTTGTGAATTATTTATAAAGTATAATTTCTTGTCTCAATGAATTTTAATAAATTGGAAACCCACCACTATATAAAGTATTAAATAAATCTCACTATAAATCGCTTGTGAATTAAATGATGTAGACCGATACCATCGATATCAAGATGGCTGACCAAGTAGACGAGTCTGAGTGAGACAATTAATGTTCCCTCTGTCAAGCTCATCTGCTTGGTTCGCCATCTTGATATCAGTGGTATCGGTCTACATAATTTAATTCATAAGCAATTTATTGTGAGATTTATTTAATACTTTATTTATCGATAGGTTCCCATGTTATTAAAATTCCTTGAGACAAGATATTATACCATTCAAATAATTGTCAAAAGGTCATAATTGATTTTTACACCATAATTTGACTATAATCTATCATTTTATTTCAGGTATTGAGTGCATAACGAAAGGATCGTTAACAATTAGTTCCAGGCGATAAGAAAAGGAGTTTCACTGCGGTAATAACCCATAATTTTAAACAAGTTAACCACCGAAGCGTCAACTGAATTGTGTCTTTGTCCTTTTTATAATAATACGAACAATGCATCCTTTATATACAACAAGCCAAAATATTAAATTCACATTATTTTATTTATTTCAGAAAAAAACATTTTATGACCAAGGACATCTATTGAAGAAAAGCCAAACTTGTAGATTATAGTTAAATAAATAAATAATATTGCTTTTCCCTTAATTGTCTTAATCAATATATTTACATTATCGATTATAAAAAAATATATATTCTACATTTATGAATATATGACTAAGGAATTTATCCATACGAAAATTGTAAGCAACCGCTTCAATTACATGTTTTTTAACATTCACTTAAATACTTGCTTGCTAGTCGCTTATTTAATTTTGAATAAAATATATTAATATTGTAGCCTAATAGTTACTTATTAAGTGCCTCATAATTGAAAGTATAAAAAAATCATTTTTACTACACCTACCTATATCAATTTTAAATAATTTGTAAAATTTAACTTCTGACAAAGCTGTTATTTTTAAATAGCCATTTGGGAGTAATGTAAAATACTATTTATTATATGTATATAAATGAAATTCTTGAAGAGTAGAAGGAGGTGGTCTCACAGAAATATCCACAAGAGCATAAAGGATTAAAAAAGTTAAAATCCCTTTCGCAAGGATACTGAGAAAAGAAACAACGGGAAATCGGCCAAACGCTTCCGATTATAAAGGCGATAAGCTTTAACAAATTTGACAAATTTTAACAAAAACCCTTTCAGACTAACCGAACAGATATTTATTAATTGAATATATTCATGATAATTTGATGAGTAGGATACGGTGACTGATTGTTTACCTGCAATCTGATCGTGTTCATATTCCCACAGGTGCAAATTGGTTGAATTAGGAGAAAGTCTGATTGGTTTTATTAAATTGTACAATATCCACATTATTATTGTTTGGATTTGAGTGCATTTTTAACATATTGTCGTAGTTGTGTAGAGTTATTCCGAGTGTCCGCGCTGAACGATTTATTTGTACGGAATGACAAAGAAAATGCACCGTCTTACAAATATACGAATTAAAGTGTCTGTTGAATATTCACACAATTCTGTTACAGCTTTCCTTTATCCTTGATAATCTGATAAAGTGTTTAAAAATATGCCGCATACATACATACACTTCTAAATGCTTCTTCGCATTCAAGTCTCGCCACTTTATGCGCTTCCCATGGATTATCTCCATTGTAAATTCCCTTGAAATAGGACATGCTTGCAATAATATTCTTCCTAATTTTATACTTACGGAATTTAATGTTAACATATTTACAATGCATATATCATGCCGCTTTATAGTCGAATTAATTTCACATATTTTTTTAACCAAATTTAAATTTTTACTCGAAAACGTCTACAATCTTATAATCAATTTCGATAAGAAAGCGTAGCCGTCAGTCTACAATAAAATATTCCGTTTTTTTTTCATGAAAATTCTATATTTTGAGTCAAATTAAAAACGTGATACAAAGTTTTATGTATACATATATTTTAAATATTTCTTAAAACATGTGAATGAAAATCAGATATTTATTTATATATACACAGGTTTTTATATATTTTGGTCTTTTATACATAATAACGTGTTAATTGTCTGTCGGTAATCTTAACTATTACTAGTTATCGACAGAGCGGCTCTTCTGTGATACGTTACTATACGGGAAATCAGAGTAAATCTTGATCAAAACGATCCATCGGAATTATATTTATATAATTTTCGATCTCCCAGTCGTGATAACCAATCAAATTAATTATTTGACTTGTGTGGGATTATTTTTATTTTATATTTTACAGTACACATGTTTGTAGTGCACTTTAATATGACAAAACAAAGGCATTCACGATAAACCAGTCCTAATAGAGAATGGGGCTGATGAATTAGTTGATTTGATTAGTTCACATGTTGTTCGTTGGGTAGTGCGCAGATGAAGGTGAGATAATGAGCAGGTAATTGATTGTCCATACGATGAAGGTTATGATAAAGTGTTGAGCTGTGATTGTAGTCATATAAATCTAGAACACGAACGCATATAAATAAAGATGGTATCAAGTATGAAGCTCAGTGTCGCAGGTGTCGTGGGAACATAACTATTAACTATACGACTACCGTACAAAATATATATGAACAGATCTCCAGCTGACTAATCATTGCATTATGAATTATTCAATCAAATCCAAAAACTACTCTAACTACACAAGCATTCGTATAAAAAACATTGAAACGTTGCAAGTCATAGAAATAGTCTCTAGAGTAGAGGTTCTCAATGGGGATGCTGCCCTCATTAATTGTTATATTACTTTGGATCGTATTCAATATAATAGTATAATAAGAGTGTGCGCGTGCGGTCCGTATGCGTGTGCACTAAGCTTTAGTCTTTTCATGTACACACCATCTAGCGCGACTCACTATCTCTCTTATTACACTATTATATTGAATAGGACCATTTAACTTTATCTAATTCATAAATATACATATAACCTAAACAATATTCTAATTGCATTTTTCATATATTAGAAAAATAAGAAAAAAAATCTTATTAAGAAGGCGATAATTCAAAAAGCCCGTTTTCCAAAGAGCAAAAATACGAAACGATAATTTCTAAGCTTCACAATTTCACATTATAATCTTCTTTTTAATAAAATTATGAATCTCCTTATTTTTGTGATTTTTCTGTCAAAAATATAACCAACAATAATTTAAATATAATAATAGCTGAACACATATATTAATAAGGGAAAACATTGAGGTAAAACATTATACTGTACATAATTAGATAAAAAAATATTATACATCCGAATAATACAAATAATAATTAAGATGTTATCAATTGTTTTTTTAGTTAAAAATTCCCTTTTTATTTCATTATTATTAAGTATTCAGATAAATTTATAGATAAATCACTGAACTAAAATTTGGTTTTACCCTATCAAAGTGTTATTTAGTTTTTAAATTAGTTATTACCTACTTATGAATCTTCATGTTTCTAAATATGTTTTTATTTTTTCCCCATATTTTCTATAATTTAATATTATTACTAATTTCATATTCAAATGAAAACTCTCATGTTAGTTTTAAGTAGTTAGATTTATATAATATGTACACCTAAGTCTACTTCCTAACTTAATAATAAAATTGTAATATGTACATATGTATAAATTTATAAATAAACAGAAATATCATGTATTTTAATTAAAAAAATAATACATATAGGTATTTAACAATATAATTAATGATTGTTAACCAAAAGATGAATCTGTTTTCATTATTGTGTATGTGTATGAGTTAGAAATGTTTTAATGATGATTACTAGAATACTCGACTTGGGTTGGTTTATTTTTAGTATGCTTTTTAACTCTTTTCAGTTCTCCATCGTCTGGTGAGGTATTTCTGTACATCTCACAGTCCAGACTTCAAGACCCTGAAATCTGGTGCCAAAACATTACTAAATACACATCTGTTTGTACATTGGACTGGTTCAAGTGGCCAAGTGAACTCTAATTGTGATATTCTCTAACACAGCTGTTATGCTTTTCATTCATAAATATGTCCAATATATTATTTCAATCGTTATACTTTCAATAACCTAAAAAGATACTTATTTATTTTCAGTCGAATGACATTTGCTTATTTTTAATATTAATATCGTACATATCATTGGGCAATAATTTTATAGTAATAGGCGGGATTAATTTCCATCAGTCTTAATTAGTTACAATATAATATTATATCACAAATCACAGCTGCAAGTTGGTTTGCCTCTACAAATGTCTAAAGTTTGACATTTAATCTACATTCACAAGTAACAGAGAGTATACAGGATGGAATAAAAACCTTTAATTTTAAGCATTATTTTAAAAATTAACATTTCAAGACACCTCTACTAATAACAATCCGCTGTCATCGTATATTTATGAAATTTGGAAATTGTATATTCAGAACAACGGATTCTATTTTTTTTAAATCCCTTAACTGTTAAGATATAAATTAATAAATTTTAATGAAAGTGTACATGAAACGGTGTTGAAAGAATTTCAGTGAGTGAAAGCTTTTTATGTTTTAGCGCTTCATGAAAGCACTTCAGTACTTTTTATTATGTCTGGACGATATTTTGCTTGCATTAACACCGCTTTGGAATATTATATAAAAGTGTGTTTCAAGTTACAGTTATAAATTTGTCACTTCTGAATTCGATTCGAGTCAGGAAATAACAGATTTATCTTCTCTTAAGCAGACACAACACTATTCAGGACATTTTCGGAAATGGACTTTTTCTAAAAATACCGACTGTCTTCAGGACGCCGTGTTAAAAATGCCCATTCCTTTGGACTATTCTAAGAATTATTATTTTTTTTACTATACTTAAATAATGTATATATGAAGATAAAATATACAGGATGGGCTTTTAACGAGTACCTTAATATATTTATAAGAGAGTTTCGCAATTTGTATTAAATATAACTAAGCGATTTGACATGTTGGTTCACCTGAATTTTTGCTAATAATAATAAGCAGCTGTTATCGTATATTAATTCGAAACAAAAATACCACTAATTTCCATGATTAAAAAAAAGTGATTAAAAATTATTTCATATACACATAAATAATTGATTTTGACAATTTTCCTCGATTAGGTGAACTCAATAATCATTTGCTCGTTATATACGGACTAATATTATTTTATAAAAATGGTATGGTTGCTTATAAGATGTTTTTATAATATGTATATTTTCAAAGAATATTGTGCCTCTTTTGTTATAAATTAATATTATTAGATTTAAAAAAAAACATAGTTTTCACAAGGCTTCCCTCAAAGGATTTATTTAGTCTCATTTATTTAAATTTATATCAAATATAAAAAATAATGCCAATTTAATTAGATTATATTGAAACTACTATACATACGCGTATAGGTATGTATATTGAGTGGTTGAAATTTACTCAAAAATATCTTTCATGAAGTCTTTTTTTAGACTAACAAATTGATCAACCCCTTAATAGATCGTGCTTTCAACCAATGTAAAGACAAATGTAAGAAGAGTCTTTTTAATGTCTCAATATATCACAAAGTAATCCATTATCGAGTGCAGTCGGTAATGTGACCAAATCTAGCGGAAATAACGAATAGTTTAACTGAAATAGAAACATCCAACCCAATTTCAATAACCCTTTTTTGTGGTGCCCAATGTCACTATGACAGCTTGTCATACATTAATCATATACAAATGCTTATGGTGGACCATCTGTTACTACTTTATGACGAATTCATATTATATTAATACCTCGTAACTAACTAAATAAGCCACTCAAAACAACCTCAAAATAGTATTATCATAACAACCAGCCCCAGAGGGTCTTAATATCCGTATTAAATATTACATTCAGTGCATCATTATTTTATTTGAATTGTTAGGGATTTTATTAATAAATGTTTCAGTTAAAAATAATTGTACCTATTCTATGTCAATTAATGACTATTTTTTTTCATGTACTAGTTAATTGACACTGAGCTAATAATCTTGTCTCTGAAACGAAAAAACCTCGAATCTTCTTTGATGTATTAAATAAAAGTTCAAGATTTTCAGGAAATTTATTGAATTATTTTAAAATTTTCTCGGTGCAATTCAATGATAATAATATGTATCTTTTTTGTGATTTTTTTATATAAACAAGCTTTAAGCCTTTATCAACGTTCTCTCGATCAAATTTTTTGAAACAATACCTGAAAATAAGAAAAGAAATCAAGATTTTGTATAAAAAATAAGGGTTTTGGTTGGAATCGTGGGTATAATCAATTACTGCTATATTTAAAAAAATAATGAAATATATAAAAACATACTTTTGGGTTTACACTATTGCTAGTTGATGATCAAAAATATTTGTATCATTTCTTTCTCAAGATTTATTTGAATATGATAAAAATTATTTAATTATCAAAACCGCAAAAAAACCCTTCCCAATATTACATTTTAAATGAGTCGTATCAGACAAATGTGTAGAAAATATTAAGTGTCAAAAGTCGGAAGTCTGAACAGATAAAAGGTGTTTTTTTTTTCAGTCGTTGAGGAAAAAGTCTCAAAAACACCCCCGCCGGTTAATTTTAACCCTTTTTAAATTTAGTCAACGGGGGGCAACACATGGCACTTCTTGCGTCACACGGGCTAAATATATATATAATGTGTTATTTTTTTGTGTAGTTTTTGCATAATTTGGCTGTAATTTGAGATTATGCGTGCAGAGAAAGGGTTGGCTATTTTCAAAACTGGAACGGGGTTGTTTTCAGCTGTGAATATGGGTCGATTCTAATTTGGAAATGATGCGCAGATGCTTTTTATTTTTTATCCCAACTTATATGCGGATATCCTGTGATCGTAATTATTTATTAATATTGTTATTAAATGTATTGTTTGAACTATAAAAGTATGGCGCTTTGTTTCTTTTACACGATTCACATTCTACTAAGTTAGGAATTTGAGAACCTCTTTTGAATGGCTGAATTCTCGGATGTGTCATTGAGGTTTTAGAAAAAAATACGAATCAATTTTTTATATCTAAATAATTAAACATATAGTCAGATACATAACACATCTGCTAGAATAACATTTATTTTATAGTTCATTTTTAACCTAATTAATTAAAAAAAATTAACCACCAAAGCACAATCAAAATAATATGATAATTGTTTATCAAATAATAATGATTCAATGCTTATTTTGCATATCACATATTGAGTTTTATTTAATAAATGTTGTAAATGCTGTAAGCTTGCTTTTCCATATTTACAAAGACTTCTTTAAAAGTTTAAAATATCGAATAAATTATTTATATACAAAATACAAAATAAAGTATAAATGGAGAGCTGCTTTCAATAAAACCACATTTTTGGTTTCACTCCTTTTGAATTACTACTATACCAATATTTCAGGACTTTTTATCGATAGAACCGCATAAAATGATAAATTTAATTGTAATATTTTTTTAATACAAGCGGCTTAATGTTTGAGAAGAAAGTAACACTTAAAAACCTTCAATTCCTGCTCAAATATGTGATATTTGCTCACATAAAAATGTGTGATATTTGGAATCATATTAATAAAATCTTGGTTTATGTTCTCTATCTTAAATATGAATATATGTTAAACAGATCACTAAAAAGGTTAAATTCATCCAAATTCACCAAATAGTAACAATTAACCGCGTATAATAAAAACCTTTATAAAAAATAATTTCCATTCTAGGTTTTTCTTACAGTTATGGATTGTGGTCGGATAGTTTGGGGTGGTTTTGGATATGAATGATAATATTTGAAGGTTGTAGAGATAAGGTATGTGTATGTATGTTAGAAATGTTTCGCACGGGTTTGTTTCGGTTGGTGGAATATTTCCCACGGGATGTGGCCATTAATTTTGGTAGGATCTTCTTGCTGCTTACCTTGCGGGCGTTCCGAGCATTTTTGCTAAGCACAACCACACAAAACCATCAAAAAACCTGTCTTCTTCAACACAATATTCGACATTATATCAACAAATCAATGTGTGCTCTATGGATGACTCATATCTATAATATATTATTATTTAAAGGAAAACAATGGAATATAAATAAAATATATTGACTGAGAAATACACACAAAGTAAGCACAGATTTATATTACAAAGCAATTAATTCGTGGGATTTCAAGATGAAAAATAATTCAATCTGAATATGATGTTTTATTTAATAATTATTAATTATATTATGATATTTTTGATATAGTTAAAAATAACCCATGGATTCCATTTTTATAACACATTAGTTATTATAATAATTTTTTATCTTTATCTTATTAAAATCTTTTTTACATTGTTCCTCTTTTTATGTTTTTATTCTTTTTTATTTATTGTTAATTATGTATTGATTTTTCTTTTCTCATCTTTCGTGTTCCAACTGACGAGTGCTGCACTATAATCACGGATCCCCCGTAATGCTCTAGTGGTACTGTAGTAGGTATGATATAATAATATATGTATATACATGTATAATTAATAAATAAAATATTGATATTTTCAAGTAAGAAATGTATCTATAATACTTTCTATTATCAACTTATATAAAAAAAAATTATTTACATGCATAGTTTGCAGTTTTACCTGTGTAACTTTAAAAAAATCTTTTAAAAGGGGTTTTTTTTGTAGTTTATCAAATTAATCTCTATAAATATGATTCATCTTGTTAGTTATAAGGAAAACGTTTAATATCAATGTTTTGTTGGAGGCAACTTGGTGTCCACAATTATAAATTTTTGAAAACAGGATTTAAAAGTTTATGACGATGGCAAATAAAAATACATCGAAAAGCCTTAGAAAATATATAATTTCCGTCAATTCAGTGGAAATTTCAAAATTATATAAAATCGGCTGTTTGTAATTTTTGTTGATACGTATTTTTCCCGAACATAATGTGTAATTGTGTCAATAACTGAAAAACTTGACCCATAGATACATATATTTTGTATATATTATAAATTTATACATAACAATTGAATGAATAGCGGCTAGTTTATAATATTAAATTTATTAAGATTTTATAAGATGTCGATCGCGTGTGTGATATTTAAGCTATAAATCATTTGATATAAATTGAATAACCGATCACGTATCGAAGAAAAAATAGTAGAGATATGCCATCTGCAACATATTAAAAGACATTTCAATATTCGTGGCGCGTACTCGGACAATAACATTTATGATGAATAGCTCTTATAGATAAAGTGTGATTGACGAAACTATGTTCATACATTCGTGGGAGAGCAAGTAAGCAAGTTTTACGAGTGTATGTTGCAATGGGATTCGTGTTAGTGGCGATAATAACAGGGCGGTACACGGTGTACTGTGCACTGAAGGAATACCTCACAGGTGATTTACGGCAAAGTCTACTGGATTTCATTGTATTATTGTATTGAGCATCTATTTGCGCACATTCTCTGTACTGGGCTTTTATGGCACCCGTACTGTAAATAATAATATTTAGGCTTAATTACAAGTGTGACGTATAGTCGTGGTGTATGAACGTGGGAAGAGAACAACCTGCATAGAATTCTAAATGAGTTTTTCCGTGTACTGCTGAAGGATTCATATGAAAGTCATACCGAATTGTGAGCTAAGCCTATCAATCATACATTGTGCACACATCACTTCCGAAACAATCGTGGGAACTTATTTTTATTCAATATGCTAATGCAATCATGCAACTACACTTATTCAATTATAATCACTTTTATTATTTTTTAATAAAATATGTCTGCGTCTTCGTGAATGAGCTCGTTCACAATCCGAGCGATGTTTTTTTTTTGATGATATTATTTCGATTTATAAAAAATATTATCTATCGTTTGGAGATACACACGTTAGGCTATTATATATTTACTAGGGTAACTTTAATTGAATTTTTAATAGGACGGTAATAAGTTGTCTATTTTTTCATCCAGAAGATGTTTGAATTTTCAAAGTAAATTAGAAATAAAAGAATATAATATGGTTTTCATATTATGACAACACTCATCACAATATTTAAAAAGCGACTCTCCCGATAAATATTGTTTTTTGAGAATTGTCCTGTATTATGCATTATTAAATATTTCTAAAATTATTCTGAAATTAATTTAAGTATTTTTATCATTAAAATACCCGTTGCGAGATTTTAGATATGTAATAATCGTAGTAAAATAATTAATCTGGTAACACTGATGGTTGATTGATGGATCCGCACAGACAGACATATAACATACACACAGCTTAGACAATTATATATATTATTTTTAACTTAACCTTAAGCAATCATGATGTTCTCTATATTTTGTATAATATGTTATATTTTTGTTGTATTTATTAAATATTTCTGTTTCTTCATTTTTCTCACCTTTTTTCTATAATACTGAAAAATGACCATCATTGCCGAACCACAATAGGTTTTTCCGGTAATGGCAAGGTGAGGATGGTTCATGCTTTTCTTTATGATTAATTTATTATGTATATTAGATGAATAAATATATATATTATTAAAATAATAATAATAATTGTAATTTTATAATAACAGCTGCCAAAAAATAATTAGATAATTACAAATTTAAAAAATGATACACTCACTTCAGTGTCTTATATTCAAAACTGACTTGACTGACGTGACTTGTGTAGATTTTTTTCCTATACAGAAAAATGAAAAGATCTGTACAAATACGATACACACACCTTAAGCAATTATATATAATATATTATGTGAAATCGTATTTAATATAAAATATTACATATAATAAGGAGTAATATGGCATATACGTTTTTGTATAAACAATTTGTAGATCTATTTGTTATATAAATAAAGATGTTTTAAATCATAAAATTTCAATAAAAAAACTAGTGTTAAACCGATAATCTTGGAGCTTGTTAAATAAAATTAAGAAATATGCAGGACAAGTTCAGTTACTTTTTTGTCCTGAAATTATATCAAACTCTAAATGAAATTATTCAAATAATTAAGAAATTTATACGCATGGGAATTCAATAGACATCAAATAAAATTAATTACCCCATTGTTGAAGAATTTGGTTTGTTCTGGATGAATTTAACATTGTTGTCAATGTATTTGACTATAATACTTACATATTATCATCGATAAATTTATGTTGTTAATAATATTAAGCGATTCGCGACTAGAGTTTTTGTTTGATTTATTTTATTTGCTATTATTATACCACATAAAAATAACACAACACGGTTTTTAAATTGATCGATTCACTGAGTCATCATACCTTTCCTTCTTATAGTGGATACAGAATTAAAATTCCCAGTGGTTAACTGGTGCAGAATACATACGATGTAGAGAAGCCATAAAATAAAACAGTTGCAAATGTAACAATGTACAAAGTAGTTAATATAAAATTCAATGAACGTTTCGGCGCCAAACGTACGACTATCTGTCACCTGTTTGATGGAACTCTTAACATCCTACAATCAATTTTAAAGAGTAGCCATGAACCCACTTTATACATTTCAATCATCTAGTTTTACACCTTTACTGCATACGAGGTCAGCCTAATAAGTACTGAGAATTAGAATAACTACTTTTATTTGAATAACATCGTAAAAAAGTGGTAAATGCTATTATAGAATCAAAAAGAAATACGTCCCATTCCGGATATGAGATCTATTTTTTTTGACTTATTTGGTACCTACTTTTATAAACATAAATTTGATACTTTTTTTTCAGTTACTAGTATTCCATAAATTTAATCTGTAAACGATATTTTCCTAATACAGTTTCACAACATTTATAATTCAGGAAATTATATTAAGCCATTATTTTTTTCATAAACAGAATTACAATTTATAACAGTATTTGTGACTTTTACTCCACTGTGCCAATTTAAACAAAGTGTAAATATTACAGTTAAAAGTAAGTTCATTTATGTTCGTACATATGTGTTTATTGATTTTTTGAGTTTTCACAAACATTGCACTTAATCATTTTAATGGTTTTAAGACTGGGATTCAAACCATACACTGTAAATTGTTAGGAAAATGTTTTCTCTAGTGGTATTTAATGGGTAGTACATAATTGATTTATACATATTAAAACATATAGTTCTGTTAGACTAGAGATCTAGAGACTACAATAGTTATATTAAATGTTTTTTTTTTTTAAATAATTATTTAATTGAAACCAAACAGAACCTAACCCAATATTTCCAATACAAGACATTATATATAATATTTCAAGCAGGACAAAAATAAATTATTCCCTAAATAGCATAAATATTGTAAAGCTGTCTCGTTGATTACCGTCGATTAGCAGAATACATATATTCACTAATAAGGAACATGTCCACAAACGAGTGAAGAATTCTCAGGTCAATCGTTTTTTTTTTTGTCAGGACATCAATCTTGGGTGTCAGTTACAGATACATTTAAATTCCGTAGAGACTCTTCTTTCACACAAGTAAAACCCCGTTTCTTGATTTCACCACATACTTGCCCATTTCAGGCACGCAATTCCAGATTTACGAACACATTTAGTGGCAAAACTCAAACATAATAAACATTTAAACGAATGTATTTAAATTCGAATAAGTAATCACAATCAATAAACCCAAAATGACAAAACAACAGTTATATTAAATGGAAGATTTAGTTTCATTTGTAATTGAAACTGTTCTCTAGAACTACTGAACAAGGTGTGTTTTAATTGTATCATTATTTTTTTTATAAATTATAGATAATATAAAAATAAATATTATTTTCAACAACGTTCTCTAGAGTCCCAATTGTACTGTGGTGACGATTATAGCTTATAATTTTAATACTTATAAACAAAAAAATAATCTTCCTCCTCATGAATATGGATTTGGTAGAAAAAATTGTAAAATTATGTATATATTAGTTATTATGTTGTGGAAAAATTACATTTGTCTTCACTTTATCATATTTTTGTAAATCATTTTGCATCTTAATTTAATGTCGTCTAAATTCATGTTTTCATTATAATGAAGTTCCATCACAAATATTTTTATTGAGTAATGCATTTTCATATAATTAGGTATAGAAATATAAAATACAAAATCTACTATTATTTACATAATAATAAAATATGATTTAATTTATTTTGTCAATTGTATGATTTGATATTAAAAAGTTCAGGTCGCCTGAAAGCTTTCTTCAGTACGTTTGATAAGTGGGGGTCTAATCTGACATGTATACGATATTAGTGTTAATAAATTATGAAAGAATAGTTCCCCGTTTCTATATCGGGCTTGGGGCCAAACCAATTAACAGACAGTCAAATAGAATATATATTTAGTGTGAATAAACCCATAAAGTAAACAAGTAGACAGAAACACGTAATTGTCGGCTCACGATTTTTAAAGCAAAGCTTAAAAAGCACATCGACCTCAACTTTCAATGTCAAATTAACACATCGTCAACTAAGAATATTAAATCGATAAACGCTACTTTCATAAACCACCAACTAAATATAAACACAAAATCTCGGCAAGGCTATCAATCGCCGGCGTTTATTTTGACATTTACAAATAGTTACGACAATGAAATCTGAAAATGAAATATTCGTATAAATACAGACGTTTTGAAATATTAATTCATATGAACAATGAAGACGTTTTGGAAGTGTGTTTGATAATTTTTTGAACACCTGTTCTCCATGACACGAGCGCGTACTGAAAATTATTTTATGTGACATCTGATGCTCAAATATTGAATTGGACAAGAATAGAGAGGTTGGGGTGCAAAGAATATGATTTTATTATTGAGATTATATAGTTTCTTATAAAATTGTATTTAAAATTAAATTAATAGGTAATCTATGTATATATATAGAGATTATCCTCACCCAAATGATTAGTTCAGTGATGAATTAAAACTTCCTCAAAAGCTACATTATTTATACACCATGAAAAAGGCCTCTATTGTATTTATAATGAGTAATAACCTTTGCTTTGGCATATTCGAGCTTTGCTAACGCTTTACAATATTGCTTTATAATTTGATTATTGTATTATTTATTTCAACTCGCTGATATTTACACAAAAAGACATATGATATAAATCTACACTTATCATACTTCAAATATATTCATGAAACAAACTTATAAACTACAAAAATAGTAATTTTATTTTATTTCACTTTCCAAAAATTTAAATAGAAAAATACATTTCACCAATAATAATGTAAAAAATATATAAGTGCTCTACAATTGAGAGTAATTTAAAATCTGTTTTTTTCACCCTCTTCGACTAGATCTGGTAATAACCCATATATTTATTTACCTGTACCTGTGTTATTTACCATAACAGATTTACCTGTAATCAGAATTTTGATGTTGGTGTTTGAGAATATCCAATGATATCGTATTTTTGTGAAGTTTAATTTAGAAGCAACGGAGACACAGTAGAAGAGAATTGCATGAAAGAAATGCAGAAGTAGAGGTGAAAACACACAATAATAAAAAAGCAAGCTCACGCACGTAACTTGCCGTAAATTATATTTGACATGGCGATAAATTTCCTCGCCAACATTCAAAGGATAATTTGAAAAGTTTATTTGCGGGACTCAACTAAAAACATTTAGTGGATTTATCACCGTACGCAAAAAGAGGCCCGTGTTTTGGCTCCATAAAGATACAAAAAAATATATAATTGGCACACTTTTCGCTTATTAAGAGAATTGTTCGTAATTCGGAAAACACGAGATGATTCTATAGTCAACAAACATTTAAAATTAGTACAAAAAAACCGTGAACGCCGCTTATTCGTCAAAATCGATCAAAGAAGTTTTTGCGTAGCCGATTTAAGTTACTTTTTAATATAAATATGAAAACAACTATGACTTTAGCTTTAACAATGATGCTTGTAAGAAAATAATTTATATATACATATGTGAATCGAAAGCTTTTTCGCTGATTTTCAACTGACATTAATTCTACTCAATTACAATTTCTTTATTATGCATAAGTTTTTACATTGATTGATAGAACAATACATCTTTGGAAATAGACTTAGGTGTACAGAGTGTTTACATCTTTTTACCTTTAACTAACATGAGAATGTTTTATTTAAATTTGACATTAGTAATAGTATTTAATTATAGAAAGAATGGGGAAAAAATAAAATCCCATATATTCTACTCAATAGTGTAATTTTGTACGTATACTTTGTAATTCTTTAGTAAACTAGCCAAATAGTGTACTCAAGATTCAACCAATCAAATAACGGTTTTTTCAGAGAAATAAATCAAACTAACAAACCTAACCCAGGTTACTGAAACATTCTTTAAAAAAAATGATATATATTTGTAGTAAAGCTTCCACTTTGATCACCTGTCGTAATTAATTAAAGCGAACGCGCCATAAATCACTGGCTTGTAAGAGAGTGTTGGCAAGTATTTGACTATTAAAATTTAGTTCTTAGAAGGGATCAGGAGCATGGCAACAGGAATCATCAGGAAAGGGTGTATAAGTGGGTCATTTGATTTTTTTTTATTTTGAGGGCGGCGATTCTTTTGGGCGTTGGCCAGTTTTGTTTTTCTATTTCGGAAAATAGCTAACACATTTCGCGAAACTCTCACTCTAACATGTACAAGTCCATCGACGACTCCATAATTAAGACTACTGGATCAAACGCGAGCCAAATGCCGACTCTTGAAAACGATCACTATATTTATGTATATTTGACCATGATAAACACAAAGCTTAATATATTAGCAGCGATCAGGCCTGTTTCATATAAATTGTCGGGATTATTTGCTAGCTTGACATTCAAATCATTAGTTTATATTGCCAAAGGAAAAAAATCATGCTTCAGTAATTTGATAAAAAAGGCTTAAATAAATAAACGGTAACCCAGTATAATAACTTGTTCTTGTAAGATTCAGAAAATATATTTTTCTTTCATGTATTATTAAGTAGTTTTTGGAGCAAGTGAGAGGTTTAATACATACTATGAAATGCTCTGATCGGACACAACGCAAAATTATAGTTACCATACATCAATCACCGTCATTCGCGTTATTTCTTCAGTTCTACAAAAAAAATGAACGATTGCGGCAAAATGACAAGCGTAATAAATCAAGGATAAGGCGCATACCTACAAATTCTGTTGTCATGGGTTCTAATTCCGCTCAAGTCTAAAAAAAAATATTCGTTATATTATCACAGGGAAATCTGGAATAATATTAATAAAATCCCGATCGATCGTCTTGATTCAGGTTTACTCTGATTTCCTGAATTGTAAGGTAAATACCGAGGCGATTTTTAAGATAAGAAGAGCCTCTCCGTAGTCCCTATGTAACTAGTAATAAATAAATCATTATTTTATTTACTGTCTTAATATAAGAGAAAACAATTAAAATAAAATCTATTCAGGAGCATTAAAAGCATGTCAAAATAATTATAATTAATAAAAATAACGGCTATTTGTGTAAAATCTATTTTTTTTAAATTTGTAAGTCTCAAGCTTGTATATTCGATCTGGATTAAATGGTTTATATAAATGTATTTTTAGTTTAGAGTGAGTATAATAATTATTATGAAAGAGGCCCCGTGTAGTAAATGTGTGCTTCAGTCACGTGAAAGTGGGTCGTTTGGGTAAAACTATTTTTTCCTCGTCTATGAAAAAATCACTTTGTTTACAGTAAGCCGAGCTTTAGTCAGTATTTAGAGTACTCAGTACTATTTGTGAATGAAACACAGACAATGTCAATGCCACTGCTAATGAACTACAACCATTTTTTTTATTCCATCTTACACATCCGACACGGCTACGTACAACTTTCATTTATATTATTTTTTTAACACGACCACCAAAGGATTGTAGACACTGACTAATTGAAATTGAGATTACTTATTGTGTGGATACATTTAAAATATAATACCGAGCGGAATGAGTGTTGAAAAAATAAGCGTATTGCTTGAAAATTATGTATGAAACCCACCTATACTCAAATTTTTGAAATAAGATCATCCGAATATTTATATTAAGAGCTTATTAATATAAATACAATGATGACGGATTTTTTCAAAGAGTGTGCCACGTAACTCTCGTGTCACTGTTTTATTTTTGTGCAATCAGATCGACAGTAAAAAGGTTACATTTTTTCAACATAATACAAAACAATATTATTGGATTTTTTAGTAAAACGAAAAATTATTTAAAAATATGATTGCACTTAAGTCAAATAGCCTCTTTACCATCGAAATAATTTTTATAATTGTTTGAAAAAACCGAACCTTAAATAAAGAAACTGTACCTTTTCACTAACATTATTTACTTTGGTTTGGTTTAATAATCATCTGAGCTAACATGAGTTAATAAATATTGCATGGTTTTAAAATATTTATGTACATTAATATTGTATATTTTACGAGAGAGCATATTGCGATTGAATGTGCATATAAATTTGATACTCCATAAAACCAACAATATTTACTTTATGAATGTTTCCATCAAAATAATATGACCGTGAGATCATTGCATTTCTAAATTTGCCCGACGCGCCCCTATTTATCATTTACTTAATCCCGAACAATTTGTATGAATATTATATATTTTGGACAAAGAAAATTCAAAAAAGACACATTTAAATAATTTAAATTACCTCGTATCCACGCGTATGCAAATCACTGTATTATTAAACCACTTCACACAATCACAATTCATCAACACTCGAACACAACACAAAGAACTTAGGTAATAGTGGTCAAGCGACGGCTGTAACAGTGGCGTCCCGACGCCGAACTGAAAGGCGTCTTGCTGAAACAGAAATATTTCAGTATGTTGAGTGTGTGTATGTGTGGCTATTTCATATTGTATATTACATCGTATACAAATGAGATGCCATTACCACAGATTTATTCACTAATGTGTATAAAAGTCTTCATTTATACTCTTCACTCACAATATTATTATATACATATGTATCTATTCGAGAATTTTTTTTAAATAATCTAAATAATAGGTTTTGAAAAGATATAATGTAGAGTATTTATTAAGCAATTTTATTATTATAAATATAGGTATTATAATTTGGCCTCACTCTTTAAGTTAAATGATTTTACCATATTTGTGTTTCACAATATTTTTGTTTTATTCATATAATATTAATTATTTTTTTTTTTTCTAAATTTTATTTTCTTATTATTATATTTATTTTAGTAGTTCTACAAGTGGGTTTTTGTATTTTTTCCCATAAATTATGTTATGACTTATTATTTTAATTACCAATTGATTGTACTCTGTATTAAAATAAGTAAAAGATTTAGTCTATAAACTTATTATTGTAACATCTAATCATAATGTATCAAAACATTGTATGTAAATTATATTTATTAAAGAAATTGTATAATAATTAAATCTTAGGTATGAAAATTGAAAATTCGGCGAAAAAAAATCAAAGTGCAAAATATATATTTAAAACAAGTAAAATGTAATTCTGATAAGTAAGTAAAAATACTACATAATTTATAAGTATATATTTATTTAAAACTATGCTTTGAAAAAAATAGAGAAGGAGCATATTATTTTGTTAGTAAAAAATATATGTGGTTATTACAACTTAGGTTTAAGAGAATACGTTACAATCAACATTTGAAATAAGATAAAATCTGGATTTGGGAGCTTTTGATTCTGAATGTTTTATATATTTGATATAATGCTCAATGTTTTTTTATAGGAAAATTAAAAAAAAAATTGAATATAATAAGCAATATATACATATATGTCGTATAATCTATCGATGTAATCCTTCAGTAAATACATTGATTATGATGTTACAATACGAAATATTAAACATCATCTATGAATATTTAAATATTTATTGGGTTTTGATTTTTGTTTCGGGATTAGAGGATCACTATCTCAATTATGTAATACATAATAATAACATTATTTTATTTTCAGATAGGTGCTGATACTCTGATATTTGTCCATATAAACAAAACAGCGACTATTTCCTAGACACTGGGGGATTAATAATGTATCATATAGTGTTCCTAGTAGTTCCTGGTAGTGTAAAAACGGAATTTGAATTGATTTATAATTGACTATATATATATATATATATATATATATATATATATATATATATATATATATATATATATATATATATATATATATATATATATATATATATATATATATATATATATATATATATATATATATATATATATATATATATATATATATATATATATATATATATATAAATATATTTAAATAATACATAATTGAGGTTGTCATAGCGGTCATCATACTGTGAGGCACGTGTGTCAGTATGCTTTGAGACTGTGGGCACTTGCCAGATGTAAAGGTCGGGATGCTTTGTTTACTACACATTCTATTTCCGTGTAACTCACATTGCATTCTAATATTAAATAAACCGGTCAATTCACAAGAATAGTAAACATTGAATAGTAGTAAAAAAACAGATAGTATCGAGTGTTTTTGAACGCTGTAAGAAAACACGCTTCCTTTTATTTGGAACAGAGTTAACCGTCTAAGTTTGTTGACGTTAGTAAAAGTGAAAAGTGGCGGTTCATTAGTGACCCATCTCCAGGACGGGTGGTCTTTAATTTATTTTCTTTTGGCTTAGGTTCAGAACCGTTAAAAACACTGGCCACTCACATACTCGATAAACCCATTCTCAGATTTCAAGTGATAGTAAAACACTGTGTATAATTCTAGAATTTTATTGCTTTTAATATATTACAAATTGTATTGATATAATAAATAATCAATAAGAATATAATATTGTTTGACGATGAAGAATTCCTGAAATTTAAAATATATATATTGTAATTGATTTAGTAATTTCTTTCTAATATTCTCACATATATTATTATTCCGAAGGTTGGGTGATTATCGGTGGTTTGGGTTTCCTTGTTCTTTGTGTACTCCTTGAAGGAGTTGCTGGAGACTGTTGTATGGGCGGCCTGACCCTGACTCGGCCTGAGCCACTTCTAGACTTAGTCCCGGAGCTGGATGCAGGGCCAAGTTTTCCAACCGGCGAACTATGGACTAGAAAAAAAAAACAATATTTAGTATTAAAAAAATGGTTTAATTTTAGATACTAGACGAATATAGGATTCGTTAATAGATTCGTTAACGATGTTGAGAAGAAAAATGTTACAAACTGTCACGCTTCAGATTTGTTTTTTGTTAAAAAAATATTTTTTCATGCTAAAATAACAATCTGGCTGAAATACTAAAACAGTTCGGTGAAATTTTCCACAGTACAAAATAAAAATATTTATAATGACATAGAGGAGCGGTTTAATTGCCGCAAATAAGACTAATGGTGCAACAGACAAACCGTAAAAAGATGTCAACGTGCGTAAATCAAAAACACGTGTCGAAAATTGATTTAAGAATATGAGAATAGTGAAGAGACTGGCTAATGACTGGCATCAGGGCGTTAAATTGAAAATGGGGGAGAAGTTCTGCACACGTCGGACTTGTAAAGCCGACATTATTTAAAGGAGCAAAACAAATTATACAACACGGAGAATTATTATTCTATTACAAGTCGGTGTAATTAATTTACTTAAACGGACTATTCCGTGAACAGTGTAGTGTACACAATTCCCGCAATCACGCAACCTGATAATGTATATTATATAAATTTTCAAGATTGATTATCAAATGAGATTTTTATATGAAACTCCATTAATATTTTTTGAGAATAGACTTTATCCCGAAAGTTGATATTTTGAAGTTGTTTTTAATACGATATTAAAAAACAATTGTAAGTATCATCGATTGCAGATTTTTACTATATCATAAAATAAACATTCAAACAATTTATTCAATTATGTTAGGTTGTGATTTCATCAATATTAATATAATATGCTCGTTACTTCTATCATGAATATTCTTTTGGTTGTATTCAATTTAAAATTAAATAATCTAACGATGGCTACTGGTTTTTTAAAATAGAAATAATTGTGAATCTTTAATATTATAAATTCGTTGTATAATTCTTTTGTTGATATATTATTTCGGATGATTTTTGGAATAAAATATACAAACTCGAAGCGTCATGGTATATTTTAATTTTGGATAATAAGAGCATAGACTGGCTTTTATAGAGGACAACTTGAAAAAAAAAATTTGGTGAATTTGTTACAGTAATGAAGGATTTAACTTTGTTATTATTTTTAATTAAAACGATTTGAAGGCCGACGAATAAGTGTATTGTGTGAAATTATTACGAAATATCCGAATTCTTCGATATGATGATTTACTATATCGGGTGTTTTTTAAGAGGAAATCAAATAAAATACACTATAATATGATTTCGGACTAATGAGCACAAGCTGAAAATATTTTTGGTGCATTTATTGGCTTTTAAGTTTTTTTTTATTATTAAAACGAAAAGAGGCCAGCTAATGGGTGTATTGCGCGAAATTATGGTCTTAAAAACATACAATTTTGTGGGTAAAAATAAGATTTTTTACTAAATCATAATTAATTATTAGAAATGATTATTTTTAGGCATTATGAGAGGAGTTTGGCAGTCGCAGTGCGACACTATAAATCATGGAATCGCGGCGCATCGATGTTGTAAAAAACTGCATACGCCACAGCACAAGCTATTTGTAGATCGCGACTGTTGCCGGGACGAGCTTCAAAAAATATGTATATTAATAATAACAGATCATAATATAATCAGTTAGATTGCCGTGTAAATATTATACCAAAATCTGTATAATTACGGTGGTGTGTGTCGGCTTAAGTCTCAAATTTACGGCTTTGTATAATTGATTAAATTGGACCGCCCTCTGTGCGATATGAGGATGATTTACTTTGATGACCGTATCCGGCTCGTGTTTTGTTACAAGCTACTCTAATACATTTCATTGTAGTAGATAATTATAATGTTAATATATGGGAAAATATTACTTCGCCAATACAACAAAGCCAGTGAGTTTATTTTCAAATTGTAAAGGTTTTACGAAATTGCCGTGCTTTACGACTTCTCCTTTCATGTGTCGGGTGCGTATTTTACTAGTCACATTTTAAACATTATGTTGCTAGAATGAACTGTGATAGAAAACCCGTAGAGACTTAAGACGGTCCGGGTCCGTTGAAAATTCTTCACACATAATAAAAACTTAAAATATCTCATGCGTCCAAAGGCTAAGACGAAGGGGGAAATGAATTTGGTTTCTATATTTATTTGGATTGATATTTAAAAAATAAAACCCCCAAGTTTTTCTTTTCGTAAATGATAAGACTGTTGTGCTGGAAACAAAGCGAACTTCTGTTATAGGTAAGCATGTTGCTTCGTACTAATCAAATTTGTTTAGTGTAAAAGTACAGTAATGAGAATGTAGTGTGTCACAGGCAAACAAATTAAGAACAGTGTAGAACAAAAGGCAATGATTCATATGAAGGGCGGCATCGACTAGAACATTTTATGATGCCATAAAACCGACCACAACTTGATCCGTAACAGAACAACAGGAACATTATATTATTATTACAAAAAATATGTACCCAATTTTCAAATTCTCATTGAAAATTTAACGTATATTTACAATGTCATTGATGGGTAATTAACACAAAAACGAATCTACAAATCAAATACTTGTCTTTCGCCATTGTAATTATTAAATTAAATAACAATATTTTAGTGAAAACATATAATTGGATATATATACACAATTAGTATTAATAATCCATATAAATATGTATTAACATTTTACCATGATATTATTAAAATATATTTATTTATATTTACATGAGGTTTTTCAGACACAACAACGTATTAATACATTGTCTCTCCATGATCTTAAATATTAGTAGATACACAAGTCATTGACTTATTAATCGTCTCAGTATTTACCTTACAATCCAGATAATCAGAGTATTTCGGGATCAAGACGATCGATCGATATTTTATTAATATTCTTCCCGATCTCCCAGTCGTAATTACCGAACATTTTTTTTTATTTGAACACATCACATGAGCTATTACGCTGGTATATGGAATTAATACCTTTATAAATAAAATTATGAAAATAATATGTATCTAATTATGAGATACGTTTTTGTGTTAATCAGCCATCGTAATCCTTTCTAGAATAGACGATGTAAGATCTATTCAGGGAGGCGAATGACGCCATAGTTCAAAAGACAAAGGGGTTTATTTGTAATGGATGAAGCGATACTATTGGTGTGACTTCATTTATGGTTAGAATATACCATACTAGCATTTGTTTTAATATAAATATGCCAAACACGTGGTGTAAACTGTGAGTATTAGACCCCCGCGGCAAGGCGCCGACCTTGCCAACAAACCACATGGATTGTTAATGAAATATTGATACAAAAAAACAATACACAATACCATCTGATCTCATCGACAAAAAAAAAACATGAATACATAAATTTGGCAAAAAGGATCGCTTGAAATGAACCGTGGACTAATTAGAAAACCCTTGCATACAATCGCAGAAAAAAAATTCACGGTGCTCATGGCTTGTATAGTTAATTCGCAAAAGCAGGTCGTGAGCCAAAAATATAAAAACATGTGCGTGTACTGGAGTAAATATTAATATTTTATGAGGTCATCGGCCCAACAACCAAAATAATACAGGCCACCCCTTATTTTTTTTTTTTTACCATATCAGATCGCTTTCTTCCACATAAAAACAGTCACGCAAAAAATGTAAAAATATTATTTAGTTAGCAAATGTGATGTTCCACACACAGGGGTCACAAATATAATAATTCGATAAGGATGAGTGTGTGAATAAAAAGATACATGTGGCGCAAAGGCAAAAGGATTCTTCACAGCGGGAGTCCTGAAACACAAGGTGGTTGCTTAATTTGTCGGACCACAAGTCAAATGACCCCACGCAAAATACAAAATCGACTAGTTTGTTTGTCATTGTTAGTAATAATTGGATAACTCACAGGGCGCAGTAGATCCTGTAGGACTCTCGACGTCGACAATGATGCCTTCGTTGCTGTTGTCGTCTTGCATCACTGATTGGGAAGGACTCGTCGAACCTGATTCTTCTCCGCTACATTTTCCTCGTTTCACATCGTTGCCCTGAAAAAAAGTCAGCGGTAAGTTGTTATGTTTCCCATGATCACACTAAAGTAGCGTGGAAGTCTTCTTTGAAGACATTCTTTCAGTTTCGAGTCCAATTATAGACCGGTAAGGGATTAAGTTTACTCCTCTACGTATTAATCCGACCGGCCTATATACTATGGCTATAAACGTGCTAAATTTAACACGGTCGACCTAGAGAACAACAGATGGCCCCAAGATTTTGTCTGGATTCTGCAAGGATTTACTTTTAGAAATAAAAATTAAAATAAACCCTCAGTATATTTATACAGTGGAACCTCAATATAACGAAGCTCAAGGGGAATGAAAAAAAATGTACATTAAAAAGAGTTACACACAAATTACTAAAGTAAACGTCATATTAATTAGAATAAAAAGTGCGTAAATAAATAATACAAAAAAGTATTAAGATAGATTGGACTTTCAAGGGGAATTTCGTAATATCAAGGTTTCACTCTACAACAATTATTTACAAAATATGAAGACATCGGAATTATCCTCAGAGAAAAAAGTAAATAAGGAATTAAGATAGGGGGAATAATGTTGTAAAATGATTAAAATTTGGGAATGAATAACTGGAGGAGAAGTTTTTAATCATTGAACTGTAGGTCTGAGGATGTCGATGATTATTATCTTCCCGAAATATAAATTAGAATACGCAAACAGTGTAGATTAGACGTAATTGAAAAATAATCCAGATTACCATTGCAGTACTCCGGGTCAAAGACATTTCGACCCCCCTCAGAAGCGACCTCCAACTTTCTGAGAATTAAACAGACAAGAATATCTATTCATCGCAAAGTTCATGATCATGGAGCAGAATTTATCGTTAAAAAATAATGACGGCTCACATTTCGATCTTGCAATTTTGAAAAACGAGGACACTGAAAGGGATGAGGAGAAGAGATGCTGTAAAATTTCGTTGAGTTTACACGATTAACGAAATGAGGCTATTAAACTGAACACGCACTACAAAAATATTTTCATATGGGTATGTTGTATACAAAATGACCATAGGTCGCGACCTGTTATAATACGGGTTATATTTTCAATATATAAAATTAATGATAATATTGAAGAAACACCGTATCACGAATTACTTGTAAATAATTTTACATCCTTGCTGTCGAAAATTCAAAGTATTTGTGTTTTAATTTTACATACTAAATATTAAGTATTTACTTTGTATTACTTAAATATGCAAAATTTCCTTGGATGTTACATAATACGTAAATAATAAAAAATATACAATGGTGAAATTCAACCGATTGTGGTTAATATACATACATATATGTAGTATTTATTACAACTATATAAAAGATAATTCTTTAAGATTAACCTCCATACAAAAGAGTAACCTTTAAACTTGCAACAGAAAAGGGTTGATAATGTAAATTGGCCATTGGGAAAATTACACAGCAACAAAAAGCAACAATATAATTGATATTATTCGTAATATATTCCCAAAATACAATAAAAAACTCTTCATTTCAGCTACAGAGTTTAAACTTTCACTTTAAAGTGTTTTGTGTGAAAACATGAGAACATTCAATGTAGGCACTTTACGATGTTTCAGTTCTTTCTTGTCTTCGTGCACGATGAAAAAACGCTTTTTTTACACTAAGGATAAGTTGGTAGAAATTGTAGCAATTTATCTTTTGTTCCGGATATTTTTATGAAATATACATAAATGCACGTAGTCTGTCACTATGTACATTGAAATAATTATTACCTTTGATACGAAGCTACTTATTTTTCTTTTCCTATCTTTGTCCAGCTTTTGATCGAGGCGTAATTCTTCTTGGTTTTTTTTCTCTTCTGCTCGAAGGCGGTCTGTAATTTAAAATAGTGGTTATCATCGTGTATTTAAATGATGTATTATATTATTAATTATATAATACTGACACTTTTGCTCGATCTCCTCGTCATCAAGTAGTAAAGAGACGACTTCCTTCGGCTTCAGCGTGTCCGGCTTGAAGTTCCCACCGCTGATAACCATCCTCTGGATCTGAATCATCATTAAACAACGGATCAGTGTCATTCTTATTGCAGGAAATCTATATTTACTCAAACTACTATTTAAAGTTCACAGATTGGTATGAAATACATGAAAAGCTTAAAAAATTATTTGGGCATAAATCGCACACGTTTGTGTTGTTAAAATTTGATAGGGCTATGTTTGTTCGAGATGCACGTTGCGGGGAACACGATAGCGGTCTCATGTAAGGGGGCGGTGTTGTGGTGATATAATATAAAATAGACAAGGGAACACAAATAAGAGGATACCGATAGAATCGCTATGGTGTGTAATGGGAGGTCTAAGTATTACAGTTGATGAGTTGCGACCACCCAGTAAACAAAAGAGAGACTTCGCGCCGTTGCAGCCCCTCATTATTATATTATCATATCCGATTAAGCGGATACACACAAATAATACAATAAGGGCAGGGAATATTTCACATTTTTTTTGCGTATACAGGAATGACTTGAGCACATATGCAGTATATGTATGATTCGAAGTAATAAAACGGGCGTAACATGTGGAAACGTGACCGTGAGGTTAGAGAGGCTAGTCCAGGGTCTAGGTTCGACGACATTCCACGTAGTCGGTGTGTAAATAGAACTCGAACGGTACAAGAAGAGGAGGATTCCGCCAATATGTCGTCGGCATGGACACAATTGACTGTCGGGATGGGAAAAAACGCGACATCGCGGAATACTGCACGACATACCACTGCCACAATCAGTGAACTTGCTCACATTTTAAAACGAACCTTAAATCGAAATATTAATCAGACCTAATCCGAGTGGATACGGTGAAAATTTTTTTGTAAATTATTATTATTAAGAGAAAACAGTCGTCTGGAATACCGGAGAACCTACATCTCTGATGGAGACGTGTTAACTGTCTGTCGGTGATCTTGACTATTACTAGTTACACAGGTCAGCCACAGAGCGGCTCTGCCCGACTTATAATATCGAGAATATGCATTTTAATTACAAAGTCAAATTATTTCAAGTTTATTAAAAAATACTCATTTTGTTTGTGATATTTATAAAATTCCACGCATTCTTCTTACGCATTCTCAATGATTAAAATCAACTGTTTATAAATATCATCATTTGTAAGGTAAAGTATCATGTATAAAATAGATTTATTTATTTACGCTCCGAGGAGCTTTTATTTTTAGAAAGGGTTTTTTATACACAACAACGTGCTAATTGTCTGTCGGTGATATTAACTATTACTAGTTACAGAGGATACCGACTTAATAATCAGTATTTACCTCACAATACAGGAAATCAGAGTACACCTAGATCGAGACGATCGATCGGGATTTTATTAATATTATTCCCGATCTCTCAGTCGTAATAATCGATGAAATCAATTAAAAATTCTTAACTCTAGCTGAATTTGAACCCATGACCACAGTATTTGTAGCCACGCTTCTTATCCCTTGAGCTATTACGCTGGTAATTTTGACGTATTCGAGCTTTGCAACGATTACCTTTATATTATTTCTTCATTAGTTGATTATTGTATTATTTCAACTCTCTGATATTTACACAAAATAATTATATGATATACATCTACATTAATCAATAATCATACATACCTTGTTATATTCACGGAACAAACCTTCAAGTTAAATGCAAATTTCAAAAATTGTAATTTTATTTTATCGATTGTTCTTTTAATATCCGAAAATTTAAACGGAATAATGCATTTTATCATATAATAAAGCAATACAATATAAATACCGCGCAGAAAAACCTATTATTTATCCTCTTGGACTAGGTCTGGTCTTAATACATCTATCATACAATTGCCTGAGAATAATACTGAGCATAGTAAGACAAAAAAAGCAATACACCTGTTCAAAATATGACATTTTCAAATTGACAAGGTTATTTCATAGAAAAGAGTGTGGGAATCATAATAATATATTTGCTACGTTTCTTATTAATATAAATAGGTAATGGAGCGCATCTAGAAATAGTGGAATTTCCCATTGCTTTCACCTTCTCTTAGAGTGACGGTTTAATTGAAGAAGTGTTGCCCCGACACTCCAGGTCAATGTTGCGAGAGATCTACTGACACTTGACAGCTATCAGACTAACATTTCAGGTTTTCTAACTAAATGAACCACTGGACTATTTACAAATGGCTTAAATTGAGTACATTGAGCGTGAATCGGTTTACATATAATTTGAAAGTATACCTCGCTTTTCTCTCTGGCACGTTGCATAATCCTTTCTTCAATAGTTCCTTTACAGATAAGACGGTAAACGGTGACTTGTTTGGTTTGTCCGAGACGATGAGCTCGATCCATAGCTTGTTGGTCGACAGTAGGGTTCCAGTCTGAATCGTAGAAGATCACCTAAATATTAAAAAAAAACAACACATATTAGTGAACAGCTGTGAAAGAAACGTTCCATATAATATATTATTAATAGAGCAAACAAACGATGTATTGATGAGCAAATTGGTGCAAAAAACGAGTCGTTAATCAACAATGCAGTCTCATGATGTGTTAATTGACACGATCTAAGCTCGACGCCAGCTGGGTTGTCTTTTTTCACCACCACTGATAATAATGTAAAAAATGTACATTCTTACACGTGCGGGGGAGCAAATATTGCGAGTCATTGGCGAAGGGCGGGAGAAGATTCAGGCGAGCACGTGTCATCCAGGTGGACCAAAAAAGATGATGAAGATATTGCGGTAAATCACTAGTCGTTAGTAAAATTAGCCATTCCATATAAGAATATTATATTATATTAATTAAATAATATAATTGTCTAAGTGTGTGTATGTTATATATCTGGATTTCTGTACGGGTCCTTCCCTCAACCATCCTTAGAGTATATATATAAAAAAATTCAATGTTCTTCTTTCGAATGAAAAAAACAAACTTATTATCTTCGTATTAAAAACAAAGCAGAGCATCTAAAAACAATTTCAATTTAAAATATTTTTAGATGTATTTAATTTGATAATGTATAATAATTCCACATTTTTAAAACAAAAAAAAATCTTCTAATCGATAAAACAAAACACTTTAAATAAAAAATGAATTCAAAACTCTAATATAACCGTCCTATTAAAAAACCAAGCAGAACATAAAAAAACATTAACAAATTGAAAATTTCAATTAAAATTACCCTAGTTATATCTATAATTGTTGAACGTGTGTGTTTGTTATATGTCTGTACAGATCCATCAACCATCAGTGTTACCAGATGGAAGAATAATATGTTATATATAATTATTTTACTACAATTAATCTAAAATCTCGAAACGGGTACGTTTAATGATAATAATATTAAATTAATTTCCAAATAATATTAGAGATATTTAAGAATGCATTATAAATGACAATTCTAAAAAAACAGTATTTATAGGGAAAGTCGCTTTTTAAATATTGTGATGAGTGTTGTCATCATATGAAAACCGTATAAAATTATACTTTGAAAATTCAAACATATGTTGAATGAAAAAATAAACAACTTATTACCGTTTTATTAAAAAAACATTAACAAATTGAAAATTTCAATTAAAATTATATACTTACGTATGTATAAAACCATAATCCGTAGATACTTAAAATTCTAAACACGGCTAAGGGATACGGGGACAATGGCTAGAACTAAACAGTCATAAAATTGTTATGTTAAGTGTGGTAGCAAATTTTCACACGAAGCATGGAAGAGAAGAGCACACAACAAGAGCAATGCTATAAAATAAGCACTGATCGATAGTCAGTCGTAAAAGCGCATTAACACGTTTATGGCGGCGACATCCGCAGCAAGCTGGAATCAGGACTATAGGCTTGCTTTTTTGGCATCCGGCACGTTCCTACTATAAAACTAAACTATCAACAAGCAAATACCAACTACCATTGCAAATTGCCAATAATAACTAACAAGGGGTCGTAAAATTGCAACATATGCTGTCTCACACAAAAGCTTTGTAATTGCATAATACTTTATACAAACACTTGTGAATATCGATTAGGGTCAATGAAGATATCACATGCTATATAATAAGTACATTTGTTTAGTGTCAAGGCACGTTTTTCGTATGAATAAAAATTCATAAAGATTATTCCGAACATAATCAGAACGAAGCAGGCCTTCTTATGACAAATCCGCAATATATTAGTTTTACAGTTGGCGGTGCACCCCACTATAGTGAGCATTTTCTTGACTTTAAGATAACGGACGAAAAGCTGTAACATTGTTGATAGAGCAACAATTCTAGTATCATATATTTTTTTATTATTACTAAGAGAAAACAGTCGTCTGGAATACCAGAGAACCTACATATTTGATGGAGCTTTTTTTTAGACACAACAACGTGTTAATTGTCTGTCGGTGATCTCAACTATTAGTAGAACCCATGACCGCAATATTTGTAGCCACGCTTCTTATCCTCTGAGCTATTACGCTGGTAATGCATAATGTCATTATTCCAAAGTGGAACCTCGATATAATGAATTTTCCTCTATACATATATCGAAGTTTTGAATAGTATCTAGGAAAGCACAAGGCTATACGATAAGAATAGTAACTAAACTTGTTATAACTTGCAAATCTTTAGATGATAACATATTTTTTTGTGGGGCCACTTAAAGTTGTTTACACGGGCCTCCATGTTCAATCAGACGTCAGATACAGTACGCGAAGTAAGGAAATCAGGCGATAATATATACATTTCAAGCAATCCACTACTTTAATATAAATATTTACACTACGATCTTCGTGAAAATAATATCACCTATTCCCATATACTTACTTTACACTATTATTACATATTTACATTTGCATTAAATCAATACCACCAAAATATCAAATAAAATTCGATTAACGGTTATTTTTTAAATGTTTTTTGTACAAATTATAATTAATTGTTTTTATAGAAACGATTTATCATTTGATGGATTAAATATTTTGACTGCGTAAATCGAGTGTCATTAGATATTTTGGCCGTATTAATTGAATATAAATGTGATAGTTATGCGTGTAAAAATATAATGATTAGATATATAAGAGTAGGTGATGTATTTTTCATTGTGATCGTAGTGTAATGGTTGAAAAGTATATAATTTAGCCGAATTCCCATACAATGAGTGCCGTTCGAACGACCACCAGTCATAGCTGTACGGGCAAATTTTGTCTAGCATTCTGGCCTGTATACTCGAGACGGCCTTGTTTAAGCACTTTGTATTCTGGATTTATTCTAATTAATATGACGTTTGTTTTAGTAATTTGTGTGCATCGTTTATTTATGCTCATAGTTTAAGTACATAATATGTAATATATGAGCGTACCTCTATATAACTCATATCAATAAACTTCAAATTGTCCAAAACAAGTGTCTTAAGATGACCTTAGATCTTGAACCTGGCACATATCTTAAAGAAGTTCACGAGAACATTAAGTTAAAAATGATCAAAGCAAATATTGCAGATTTGAGTAAAAAACATTACACTAAAATTTATAACTTCCCGACTAACCCAATCATAAGACTTGTAAATAAAACCAAATATGCCTCGAGGAAGCGTAAGTTCATTTTACCAATGGACTTCCAAAGCTATTATTTTATAAAATAAAATTTCTAATAATCCACTCAACTCAAATTTTGTTTTTCCCAAACAAATTGTTATTTAGTTTTTAAGCATTATATTGTAATTTAATACTATTATTAATGTCAAACTTTAATAAAACATTCTCATGTAAGTTATGGATAAAAAGATGTATACACTCTGTACACGTAAATCTATTTCCAAAGATGTATTGTTCTATCAATCATTGTAAAAACTTATGCATAATAAAGAAATTGTAATAATAATATAACGAAGTCTGCGAAAAAAAATAGTCGATATGTTTCATTCCCCTTGAGCTTTATTTTATCGAGGTTCCACTGCTACTACGGATGATAGTCTTTTAGGTAAAAGTGGTGTGTACAGGAAGTGATCTCAAATATGAAGTGTCTCCTGAATATATATTGTGGGTGGCATGTACGATTATTGGAGTGCGTGTCGACGCGTGCTAAGTGAATCAGTGCGTGTTAGAGTGGCCCTCGTCAAGATGATACTATTACTAATAACATAACACCAACTACTTGCTTGCTCATTTCAATTACGGTGAAAGCTCACAACCCCTTATTGCTGTAACGAATAACTGCAGATAAGCTATTGTCGTTAAACATTAACAGATAATATCATTGTACCTGTTACCTACAGGAAATCACCTATAAATATAACCAACAAAATCATTTTTTATTTTACATATAATTAATACATCATACTGCACTACCACTACAGCATTACGGGGGATCCCAAGTCGCCGTGATGATAATGCAGTACTAGTCAGTTGGAAAAATATCATTTTCATTTATTCATATTCATTTAAATAATACCATCGTAATAGCTTAGGGGTAAAACACCAATATTAATAAAATCCCGATCGATCGTTTTTTTTAATTTACTCTAATTTCCTGTATGTAACATTTTGAAATGGGAATTTATATATTTCAATAAAAGAGAAGCTGGAGGGTTAAAACTACTTATCATTACTATAATACATAAGGACTTTACAGGCAATCAGTTAAAAAGGCCTACAAATACTGTGGTCATGGGTGCAAATCCCGCTCAATTCAAGATTTGTTAGTCTATTATGAACTGGAAGATCGTCTTGATCCAGGTTTACTCTGATTTCCTGTATTGTAAGGTAAATACTGATTATTAAGTCGGTGACCTGTGCAACTAGTAATAGTTAAGATCATCGACAGACAATTAATGAACACTCTGTTGTGTCAAAAAAACAAATTTGTAAAAACTCACTCAAAAGCCCCATGGTGTATACACAATAAAATAAATAATTGACAAATAAAAAACATTTGTCCAGAAACAGATGATTTAATAATATATATATATTAAGTCAATCAAACAAATATATATAGGTTAAAGCAAATTAAATTATCTAATATTGAATCCCCAGAAATATTACATACTGTCGTTCTTACAGTAGAGTAAAAACAAGTATTTTTGAGTAGATTCATGTTTTAAATACATATAAATTGCATCCATCGGAGTGTATATAAATATACAGTGTGTACTTGAACTGAGAATATTTTTAGTTTATATATTCGCCAATTTTGGAATTAGATGTTTCTGTGAAGTACGCAGTAGTGGTTGACGCGTATGTATTATGTCTTTTTATATTTCAAAAAAAAATGACCACCTTCCAAAATATTTTTGGTTCAAGTCCACCCTGTATATCTATCTAGCAATAAAATATTGATGACCAATGCAATGATATAATATTCATGGCTAGGGAAATAAAATGAATCATGCATTCAATAGCTTATCAGAGGCAAACTGCGATCGTTAAAATGATTTTATTTGATAGGGGTTCATCAATATGCATTCTATTGAACATTATGACATAAAAATAAAAATGATAACTGCCCCCACTGTGGAATAGTGGTAGACACATGCATGACAGATACGAATTTCTGATAATACTAAGAATCATGCACGAAAGCTATGAATTATGGAAAAAAGTTATTTTTCTTGAAGGAGTCTCCGGTCACACGCGACAAATTCCACCACATTGATGAACAAACTTAAATAAAATGCATGCGCCCGTCCGTTCTGTGAGTTCAATATTAATTAACGGTCACATATAAAAAAAAATAGACGAGTCGGTAAGAATCAATAGAGAATTCACATACATTATTGCAAAGGAGATGGGATCGCTTCCGAGATTTGTCGACAACCGTCACGAGTTGATCAGAGCGCTCGCAGAATTGTAATAAAGTGAAGAGCGGCAATACAATACGGACTTTTCATAGAACTGCATCTCGCTCATCAATGCATATTAAAAAGGATGTATTTCTTCAGTTGACCAAAATAATGATTAGGTACATTTCTACGTATACGCGGTGATCTATGAGTATTGTGAAGGACACGGTCGAGTGACACCGGTGGGAAAGTACTGAGTGGTTACAATGATCAACAGTCATCGGCCAATTCTGTTTGTCACATACCGGAACGGGACGAAACAGATCATTTTTGTACTGTGCACCATAAAGCAAACCGTGGGACACTTTATGCATCAGCGATACATTCGTCAGTTATAAATATTAGGACGTTTCATATGTATAAATTATGCAAATTAAAAAATATATAACTGATCCATATCTGCCACAGTTCACAGGGATACTTGCAGAGTGTAATATGTTGGCACACCTTTGTTGCACGAAGTCGATGGTAACGATAATGAACTATATTTTACGATCAAAGGTTGTGGTAATGAAACCGCACAATCTAAAGCGACGAACCGAAAAATCATCAAATAACTTCTTCGGCTCTTTCTCGTAAAATATTTATTGTTTCTTACAAGCGACAGTCGGTACCCAGCACCGCCACGATGAAATGAAGAAAAAAAACTAAAGATTCTTTGGAGTATTCAAATAATGTAGGAAGTAAAAAAAAGGCACAGGCGAAATTTCAAGGTGAGCGACGATAAAATCAACCCATCAATCAAACAATATCTGATGTTCACAACATGAAGGGAATTTTCTCAACTGTAAAATAATAACGGTATATTTGTAAAAAAATATGCACAATTATTTATATTGAGCATATTTTTACACAGATGAAAATTAAAAAAAATATTTTCACAAATCAACAAATTATCTCACAAAAGCAGACAGAAAGAATAAAATATTCGGAATGATTTTTGATAAAGAAATATATACATATTAACATAATATTACCTATTTAATATATTTTATATTAAGCCTATTTGTTTGTACTGAAATTAAAACTATAATCCTTAAACTATATATTTATTGACAGTCATGCTAAAGAAGTCTATATTTCCTAATTCATAGAAAGAACTTAAAATATATCACACAAAAGCATCTTTGTACATTAATTTGAATGAAGTAAATGTATTAAATAATAAAAAATATAAGTCGATAAGTCAGTAATACCTAAACGTATCTACGATATATATCCGTTTTTCGAGTTAAATATGTGGTTTCAATCGCTATTATCGATAAAATCTATACCAGAAGCTTATTATAAAAAATCATGTCATATATATTATTAGTGTTATAAAAACTAATATAATTGAAAAACAAATATATATATATACAATACCAAAATAGTCAGTCATTTAATAATATATTGTGCTTCTCAATTGTAATATATAGGTTGTACTTGAAATCACTGAAAATATTTTAGGGGATGGTAGGGTGTCGTAAGAATAATCGAAAAAAAATATTAAAAAAACTAATTAATAAAATTAATTACGTATAACAGACACAATATACACGTAACAGTCAATACTGAGTACTTCAGAGAAACAGTTGATTCCAATATGATGGCTCAAACTCGATTCCAAAAGCACTATTAATATTTATTTATTTATTTACGCTTCGAGGAGCTTTTTATTTTAGAAAGGGTCTTTTTGAGAGGGTTTTTTATACACAACAACGTATTACTAGTTACACAGGTCACCGACAGAGCGGCTCTGCCCGATAATCGCCTCAGTATTTACCTTACAATTCAGAAAATCAGAGTAAACCTGGATCAAGACTTTATTAATATTATTCCCGATCTCCCAGTCGTAATAACCGATCAAATCAATTTAAAAATTCTTGACTTGAGTGGGATTTGAACCCATGACCGCAGTATTTGTAGCCACGCTTCTTATACCCTGAGCTATTACGCTGGTTAATTATTTATATATACTTACGATACCCTACCACCCCCTAAAATATTCTCAATTATTTCAAGTCCACCCTGTATATTATAATTGGGAAGGACACATATTTAAAAATGTTGAAAAATATTTATTTGCTCGTATACTTGAAAACCACCAATTAGTATATCTACACATTTATCTGTTAGTGACCCATGGAAGTGTATGCATAATATATATAATTGTCTAAGTTTTGCGTGTATGTTATATGTCTGTGTTTCTGTACGGGTCCTTCCCTCAACCATCCTTAGAGTGTATATATATATATATATATATATATATATATATATATATATATATATATATATATATACATTTAAAATATAATATAGTCGCTATATACAGAAAAATAGTCCTTAATGTATCAGGGCAAAAGAATGAAAATTCTGTGTGCTCTTAAGTCTTTATGGAACTGAGCCATATATTCAAAATAGAATAGAATATTTGAGACTGCATTTATATTTGTTGATTATTGAAGATATGCGAAAATAGCCCTTAATATGTATAAGATCTGGTACTGCTTCGTCGCAAATTCGTTTGCCGTCCGTATGTTTACTATATGTAGGACGTCAAAAAATGTTGCTTTTCGATCATTATTTAACCTATTAAATGGGACTTTTTCGAAATACATTAACAAATTGAAAATTTCCATTAAAATTACCCTAGTATATTAATAATTGTATGGGAAATATTAATAAAGCACAGTTTAATATATGTTTTTCTTGGAGCCATTAGACGGCTGTATAAATGGTAGAGGGTTGAAGTAAAGAAATGTGTGGTGCAGTAGTAATCGTGTTTGTCAGTTTTGTGGCATCCCGATCGTACATGACTTGACTGAGTCTGTGCACCTCACGAGGGTCACGACCGAGTCAAGTACGCTATGAGCTCGTCTCCGCTAACTAACCTCACTTCTACTACACCAACATCCGTCGATTTGACCTTACTTATTACGTCTATTCAATATGAGACTAGTCCCTATATCATGGAAAATATCACCGATGGCACGTGATCGTGTGGCCATGAGCCGCTATTGTTTAATAATATAGTATCAATTGCAATTTTGAGTCCTTATTGTATTACTAGGGTAATTTTAATTGAAATTTTGCTTTAAACTGATAAAAATGTGAAATTATCAAATAAAATACATCTAAAAATATTTTGATATTATTTAATATTTTTAAATGCTTTTTTTAAATACAAAGAAAATAATTTGTTTGTTTTTTCATTTGAAAGAAGTTCGAATTTTTTTAATTAAAATTATTAATAAAATAATATAATGCAGTTTTCACACGATGACAACACTCATCGCAAGATTTAAAAAAGCGAGTCTCCCGATTAATACTGTTTTTTTGAGAATTGTAATTTATTATGCATTACTAAATATATCTAATATTATTTTGAAATTAATTTAATATTATTATCATTAAAATACCCGTTTCCAGATTTTCGATATGTATTAATTGTAGTAAAATATCTGGTTGTTACCAGTGTTCTGATGGTTGATGGACCCGCACATACACACACCTTAGACAATTATATTATCAATTGCAATTTTGAGTCCTTATTGAAAGATACCAACGTTGTAAATTGTATGGGTATGCGAAAAAATCAATGGCAGATGGTTTCTAGGCGTGTGCCAGGTTGGTGACTGGTACTAGATATCCTATGTCCCCTCACTAAATTATATTTTATTCTATATCAATATATTATGCCTTAATATTGGTATTTTTCAAAAGCTTACTTATACATAGTATCATCGACTTATTTTTATTATAACTGCTTAGTCCCAAATTTTTTTAGTACTTTACAGAAACAGCCAATTTTAAAATGGCGTCCCAAACTCGATTACAATGGCTCTATATATTTTTAAAATTATATTTTCTATACCTACCCTATCACTCCTTAATATATTCTCATTTAGTTTAAGTCCACCCTGCATATAATCTTTGATTATTATATTGTTAAAGCAAATTTCATACTTTAGACATGCGTATAGCAAAACTAATTTAATTTATGTATATATCGCATTTTAATTAAAAAAAACCTTAAATTACATACATATTTAATAAGTGAGAAATTAAAAATATATTCATATTTTCTACCGCTTGTAAAAAAGAAGTATCTATGATTTTCCGGTCTGAAATTTGGCGACATAATTTTCTTTCAGCGATTACTGAAGTGTGTGCGGTGTATTCGTGAGGAAGTAAAAATTAAATTGGAAAACTTTCCAGACTTCCATTTGATTATACAAGAAGAGCATCGTTCGCAAGCGAGGGTATTCCTTTTTGAAAACGTTTGTAAAGTTCAGCCGATCGGATGGGTTTACCTTTGCGACGCTGAAAACTTTAAATTGTCATCACAACAGACCGAATATCGTGATATCTCTGGAAACTTTACCCACGTTAAAAACTCAAACTACAAATGATACCATATTCATCTTTGATATTATATCAATATCGATATTTAGTACAATAAACGATTGGGCGTGTTCAGCCTATTTGGTTTTAATATGGGTTCAAATAACCATACACACAATACAGACAGGCATTAAAATAAATAACAGATGGGATTCCGTGATTCGTCCCATTAGATATTAGATGAATAGAGAAACGATCCTTACGGTAACCCGTACCTGTCTACCGATTGAGTACAAACTGCGACAGTAAATAAATTAAAATATTTAAAAAAAGAGTAAACAGAAAAACCCAACACCATATTTAGTTCCTGAAACAGGATGCAAGTTTCAGATTTTTACATTCAAACTTAAAACAACATTTTTTCATACGTCTTAATAAGGTATGTATATATTCAATATACGCATAATTTTAGGAAAAAAAAAATAATTTGGGTAAACATAATATATCTCGACTATCCTGTTTATGATAATAATACAATAGTCCTAGACTTACTTAAGTACGGTCCGAAAATATTATTCGGGATTTGCGACTTCGAAGCACCGATTAAATTTCGACTAAACAATTTCTGACACGCGACATGAATTTTGCAAAATCGCTGAAAAAATCACGAAGGAGTAGCGATTCGGTGCTTCGAAAATTGAATTAATCACTAAAATTACCATAAATCAAATTAATAAATGCGACATGACAAAATGAATTGCGACATGAAACTGCTTCTTTCGTTTGATCGAAAATATTAACTTATTATTGGTTTGTGAAAGTTCACAATCAACTTGTGGAATGTTCAGCATCTTCACTGCTACTCACAAATAATAAGAGAATATTTCACATGAAAAGATGCAGCGTTCTGAAATATTGACTATTTAAGCCGGCCGTAATTGCGCCGAAAATACACAAGATACAGAGGGGAACAAGACATTTTTCAACGAGTAGATAAAAAAAGTAAAAAAAAAAGAAAAAGGTGTCAGCGTATGACAGTCGGTAATAATGCATTCGTCGAAGACTTCGAGGAGCAAATCGGCGACAGGATCTCCATTAAGATAATGGTGTGAAATGACTGAGGAGAACAAGAGAGACACTTAAAATACGGTATATTTTCTGATCTACTTCCTTTCTATAAAAAAGCGCATACAATTATACAAATGCTAATATTTATAAATCATGTCTGTCTGGTGTTTTAATTAGGTATTTTGAAATATAATCGTGCGGCTATAACGTTCAACTTTAGAGCTGAACATATTTTTTGACTTTGACCGGTCGAAAAATCAAAACAGGGTCGTACATATGAATTAAGACAATTATAAAAAAAATATTTTGCCTTTAGCTTGAAACAGCCTATTAATAAATGAATGAGTATATATTCTAGTGGATAGTTAAAAACTACCCACTACAGATGTCCATAAAAATATATTGAATGTACGATAGCCCTGTCGTCCTTCGGGCGTGACATTTCATACACGAAGGGCAAAAGAACAATTAATACAGTGGGTCGATTATGAGCCGACGACACAAAAAGAAGATATAATGAAACCGGCGTGATGGTCGTGATTAGACAACACCAACATCAATATTGATGATGATCATTGTTGGATGCCACATCGTTCAGCTGCAACGGAAATCATCTGAATTAATCCACAATTCACACCTGCACATCATGTCAATACATTCCAACTACTCATTAGTTTAACTTTCCGCTAAATATTTTTTTTATTAATATGCCTCGAGGAACTTCATAGACACAACGTTTTAAATTACCTGTCAGTGATCATAATTATTACAAAGGTCACCGACAGGGCGACTCTGCCCCGCTTACAATCTAGGAAATCATAGTAAACCTGAATCAAGACGACCGATTGGAATTTTATTAATATTATTCCCGATCTCCCAGTCGTAACCAGACAATTAATATTTTTTTACTTTGATTACAGTATTTATAACAACCTGATTTATCTCCTGAGCTATTACGCTCGTTTGATTTTGGTTATTTTGCTGCAACCGCTCTATTTTTTTGTGAAACAGAACAAATACCGCAAATGACGGTGATTGGCGATATAATTGTGGCGTTGTGTCCGATCAGAACAATTCTCAGTATGTCTTAATTCCCTCACTTGCTCTATAATTATTAATCAGCATAAACAACGAATTGATACATGAAGAATGAATTGATTATTTGAATCTTACAAGCTTAGAGTAAGCCTGGATCCAGACAATCGATAGGAATTTTATTAATATTATCCCCGATTAAATTTTTATATGGGTAAAAAAAATACTTCAACAAATGAGTGCATTTGCAGCAAAAGTGGAAAGTAGACAAAAACATTGATTTCGAATTGAATCGTTCAGTGAGTGTCAAGAGTCGAACGTGGGTGTCGGAAAAAAAGGTTCATTATTAAGTAAAAATTGATGATTCCACGATAAAGTCATTTTCGAATAAATATGCGTTAATTGAGAATTGTTTAACATTAAATGGCATTTGTATTGTGTCCTCAAATACAACATTTCCGTGATGTGTCTGTCTGTCTGGACGCCGAATAAGACATCGTACCACATGAATAATTCAATGATTATCACTTCGGTTTTGGGGATGTGGGAATCAACATTAACACGATTTATTCTAAAAAAATGTATTCACGTTGGTAAATTCTGTAATGATATTAAATTTATTGAGCTTTCCGTGTGAATTCATAAGATTGCGTCAACGATTCGATCGAAACAGTATGTCGCAATATAAAACCTACACACGATACTTAAAGCAATCTTCAATTTAACAGGGCGGAAGGATGATTCATCAAGATATTGCAGAACTTTGCATATCATATAAGATTTTTAGAGGATGGTAATATTTAATTCGAACGACTTATTAAAAATATATCGGTATAAATAATGTATGATGAAAGGATACAATCGTGTGAACAACGTTTCGTGATAGGATCGTTATTAATTAGAGTCCTATTGTGCTCTAATAGTCAATAGACGAACATGTAAGCGACAGTATTGAAAATACACGTCACGAGCAATATGTCCAAGTACGTAAATAAGCTTTTGATAATTGCTCACGTGAAACTTACATAACACAATGTTTGTCATTTATACCAAAAAAGTATATTAATAATTCGTTAGAATATACCAAAATTAACAATAATGAAAATATTTAACATATTAATGGAATTTGTTAATGGTTTGCCTTTTTTTTAAAATTGAGTTACAGGCAGAAATATTGGTTACAGGCATAGATGTGCGGTATTTAACAAAAATTAAATTACTCTTTTCCATTATACATACATGTCCTTTTCAATAAATTGTGACAGATATGAACTTATAAACAAATGCCCACCGCATTTCTCCTAACTGACGAGTTGCATTATCATCACGGCGCCGTAATTCTCTAGTGGTACTGCAGTAGGTATGACATAATAATTGTATTTATATGTAAAATAAATAATTGCATTCCGATCTTTCATATAGATGCATCCCTCTCATGAGATGTTTTTTTAGAATAGGACAGATTCATATGCGGAAATAGTAATTTTATTTTCGTTCAATTCGGCACATCTATGGCTACAGGTCAAGAAAAAAAACGTCGCAAAAATATTAACAAACATTTAATATTACAACTACATTGAGCATAAATAAAATCATCGATTTTTTGTATGTAAAGCGGAGATTTGGGTTTGATTCCATCTGTATAACAATACTGCTTTATTTAGAGTTAATGCTGTTGAATAATTTGAATTAACCATGCCAATGGCTTACTTCAATCCACTACTAAATCTTAAAAATATAGTAATCTAACATAGTGATGATAGACCTTGATAATATGAGTAATTCATAGAGGCAATAAAATGCAGTGTAGGTAACGGGGGACACTGAGATGAATGTTCATTGTTATAAGGTAACAGTTGAACACATAACACATAGTCGTATATTGTGTGATATAAGAGGGAAGACAATAAGAATATTTGTCTCCGAAGCGCAACATGCGAACGAGTTGTTCGTAAGAAAGGCCGACAATTCACGTGGGAAGGATTTCCTCGGAACAGGAGACAGATAGATACAAACAGCAGAGAGAAGCCGCCCGCTTCGGAATTTGAACCTCGGCACCAAAGACCACTAAGCCGCAGTTACTTCACTATAATATGTAGAGTGTAGGGGAAGAATAACCATGTAACTAACTATACTCGACAAGCATGACGGATTCCCTACCATTCTAAACCAAATTAAAAAAATACCGTGACGCCTTCCCTATTGACAGGAGTCCCTTTTTATAAGGGGTTGGCCAGGCCACTGTGGCCTTTACGGGAGAATAGAGTAGAGGTGGTTTCCCAGGCCACCACACAGCAATGAGTCCTTCAGATTTAGTAGATCTACCACGTGACTCCAGTGGGCACCGTTTTTCCCGGTGCAGTGAATCGAACCCGGATGTCTTCACTCACAAATCCGTTACACTAACCACTGGGCCACAAGGCGGCATAAATATATATTTGTACATATATGTTATTTGCAAACTCTCTTACTGCGGGAAATTTTAGGTACAGACTTTATAGAAACTAAATATGTATAGGCATAAATGTAGGTGTAACTGATCTGATAAAATTTTACATATAAATGTTCTGCATTTTATCACCGAGTGATGCACAGTTGTAGTAATAATTTAATGAAATGGAAAATATAATACAATGAGTCAAAACTCACATGATTTCTATATTTATTTTTAGTTCTGCTTGTAATCATTCAAGTCATAGATATTGTAAAATGTATTAAAGCTAAATGTTGTTTTACGCCGGTTAGTTCCTTCAATAAATAAGGCGTCTTCCATAAATAAACTTTGAAGAAAAGCAATTCTTCTATTAGAAAATGCCACAGGAAATCCCTGCTTGAGGCGATAGATACTAATTCCAATCTGAACCTAACCTTATATCTTTCATTAAAGTTTTGTTCGTTTTACGTTTCGTTTTACCCCGACGTAAAACGATGTTTACCTGTATGTTTGTTTTTTAATAAATGTATGTATGCATATGCATAGTCGATTATGATAATTAAATGTATAAAAAATTGGAAATTGGTAAAATTATCCTTGCGAAGAGGTATAAAACGAAGGAAAATCAATTATTAAATGTGGTAACGCAAAGTGCAATGAGAGTTTTGTCTGATATTAATCTGTATTATGACTTTATGAGTGTTGTTCAGGTGAGGGTCTTTGTTGAGTTAGTTTAGTGTTTAGAGTTCAGGCACCCCTTGTATGATTTAGATAACATCTGCATACGTGTCACATAAACTTATCGTGCACGACCCCGATAATGGGGAAACTATGGGGGAATTCTTTACCTCTTATCGCTTACAATAAATACACCCATTACGTGATATCGAGAATATTTTGACTAATATAAAAACAATATTTCGATGGCTGGTTAACTTACCGTATCAGCAGCTGTGAGATTAATCCCCAAGCCACCAGCTCTGGTGCTGAGAAGAAACACGAAGATATCAGAGCGAGCCTGAAAGTCGGCCACCATGTCACGTCGCGCTGAAATCTTGCTGCTTCCATCCAACCGCATGTACTTGTGTTTTCTATGCCACATGTATTCCTGTACGAAAAAATTAGAATTACAAAAAACAGCACATTAGTTCAAATTCTATTGGTAGACATTACGCAAGGTGACGTAGGAAGATCGTAAATCAGGCAAACGGAAAACCGATCCGCTTCGAGTGGTTTAAAAGCGACGATAGACGTTTTGACGAAGTTTTGCACTTTACTAAATTATATAATGTGAAGTCGTGAGAACTAAGGTAAAATACACGATGGCAAGTATCATTACATCGATATTCCCTATTGCTAAATTGATTACTATAAGCAGACGAAAGTAAATGCATAAATCACTGACTAAATGTCAAATTTAATATTTAAGCATATCATTGATTCAAATTGAATTCACATCATTACAAAAAAAAACTGTTCTGTAAAAACAATAAAAGTCTTGCAATATCACATACCTACACATTTTCAATATTAATTGGACGTTTAGAATATCTTTGCTGCTTGAAAAAAACTCGATTTTTTTTTGTTATAAACGGTCGATGTTACAAATTCGCAAATCACCAAAAAATACCTACGAAATTTTCACATAACAGCGAAAATGTGGTAATAAAAAACATATAATATCGGCCAAGGTACATCAAATATTATGGTGAATTATTGATATGCCGGTTGCCATCCAACTACAGTTAAGCAATATTGCGCGCGGTTATTTCTGGAATGGATGACCGCTTGAGAACACTACATATTAATTATTAAATGAAAATATCACACAAATTTGTTTCCTGAGTGCTGAATTTTGTATGTTTCTCTCCTTTCAATCCATAGATCGATTCCTATTTACACATGCAACCTGTCATTTTAGTTGACGTAATGATCAATTCATTGTCGTAGTTTCGCAAATGGTCGCATTTATGTAGAATGCCAAGTGTTGATTAGAAAGGGAATGGATGTTTAATCGGCTGATGACGATGATGATGATGGAAGAGGGGGAGGTTCCATCACATTAAATTATATGACCAAACCACCATCCTACGTGTGAACTATTGAGTGAGTGTGACTGATTATAGTCGCCATCGCAATAATATAGCTATTTGAATGTGATAAATTAACATACGGATGATTACTCTTGCATCAATATTTGCACTGTTGTGTAATGATGAGGAACAGAGAATATTAATAATTTAACATTATACATATATACCTATTTATTATAAATAAATATTTGCAAATTAGTCCTTTTATATAGAGAACAATACTGTTATGCCACAGAATGACTCAAATGAATAAAATAGAATTACCATTAGATTATACATAGTTGAAATAAAAAAAAGGGGCTAATGCACATTCGTTAAATTGTGTTAAAAATAATGTGCATGAAAATATTGAGCATCTGCATAAATTATTAGACTAAATAAAGAAATAAAATCTGCATATAATTTTGGCTTACCTCTAGTAAGTCAATCATTTTTGTCATTTGAGAGTAGATGAGAACACGATGACCCTGTGATTTTAATTTAGTAAGTAAACCATCGAGTACATGCAGTTTACCAGCATCTGTCACCAGTGTTTGCTTATCTAAAAGGATAATGTTTCAGAATAATGGTTCAACAACAATCTGAGCAGTATTGATAAATTCAAACCTGGTACTGAAAAGCACGATGCAGTTAGGGGTGGTTTAGGCGAAGGTGCTAAAGAAGCAGCTTGCATTAGTAATCTTTCCATTCGCATAAAACTGTGCGCTGCTGCTCTTGAACAGCTGTACATTCTTTTAAAACAAGATTGAACCTACAAATATTTAACATTAATTGTATTTATTCAATATGTCTAATAAATAGCAAAACATACTTTGATAGTAGAATTATAAATGAATTTGGGAAGTTCAGTCGGTTGGCAATATCTATGTTGAACAGGTCGAGGATTATGAACAAATTCAGCTACCATAAAAGTATTTCCACATAATTCTTCTATTTTTGGTGTACACGGTTTTATTTCTTTTCCTTTGTGAGCACCCGATTTCTACAAAGAGTGAATTTTTTTTTATTAATTTAATTCAAAATAAGTATGTTAAATTGATAGAACACTATACTTTGCAGATAGTTGTGATTGGCAGTAAAGCACCACTATTATCATTTATAGCAAACTCTTGTGACGGGAATTTGTTAGAAACATTTTTACTTCTGATCAGTCTGTGTTCCATAGTTTCCGGAATACTTATAATATTGTGTGTATTGTGAGAAAAAAATATACTTTCTAAAATGTATTGACATTGATAAAATTGTAAAATTGTTTAATTGAAAAAATATATATTTACCGGAGTTCATTAAAGAATTTGTGAAAAGTAAACCACGACAAAGAGATTCACTCAAAGCTTTATGAAGTGAGTTTCCATCAGGACAAATAATAAATTTATGTTTTGATAATACTGAATCGAAATAGACACTGCTGACTTTTGCACTATATTTCATATCTGATTTTTCTTTAATATCACAGATTTCTTCATTCCACCACATATTCCTATGTCTAACTTTGTTTATAAAAATTTGATAACCTAACATGAATACGATTCTGTAAGATAAAAATAAAAAATGTAAATCGAAACAATATAAAAACATGTATCTATTCCATCATATTCACTTACACATTTAAACAGTCTCCTAAGAAAAAGTTGTACAAATCACAAGGTGACATATTAATAAATCTTAAAAAGCTAAAAATTCCACCAACACAGTCGTCATTGAATAAATTTCTGTGAATATATTCAGTAGTCATTATAGAAAGCTTATTGTAAAGCCAGTGTTTCTTTGATGGCAAAGAATTGATTATGAGACCTTCTTCAGCTATGATTTTTGGTATAGTGTAGTCTTGATTAATCAGAAAAAGAGGTGACTTTACATCTCGTCTTTCAAATAATTCAGGATGATTACACACCTAAAATTGGATTAAAGTAAGTTCTTATGCAAAATACTTATTTTTTTATGAATATTTATGTACTTACTTTTCTAAACTGCATCACTAAATTCATGAGATTTGATGTGAAATTCTTATCACTATGACCAGTTTCACTACCGACCGAATAATGCAACAAATCATCAATCTGAATTTTTTTCTTTAAAGCTGAAATAGTGGTATTGTTAGTATATAATTTTTTTTTTGATATTGAAAATATTATACCATAGTAAAGCAAATTTTGACGTCTGGTCAACGGACAATACACCATTATCTCAATTTTATCTGATAGCTCATTTTCCACATCTTTTTTTATTCTTCTCAACATGAATGGTTTCAAAATCATGTGTAACCGAGATAAATGTTCTGAAATAAGAAATCGTCTTGGATTATTGTGGAAACCATGAATATATAGTGATTCAAATGTAATGTACATACTTTCATCTATAGTTGATTTGTTTTCCGCGTGACTTTCAATATCTTTAGAGAACCATTCATTGAATTCATCATGGGAATCAAACAAAGTTGGCATTATAAAATGCAATAAGGCCCATAATTCAGCCATACTATTTTGTATAGGAGTACCTAAAGAAAATATAAGCCAACATTATTGAGAAGTTTTTTTGTATTGAAAAATTCTGTTCTTATATTTACCCGACAAAAGAAGTCTATTCCGACAACTGAAACCCAATAATAGCTTCCATCTTTGGGATCCAGATGATTTAATAGCTTGGGCTTCATCAAGTATCATATATTGCCATTTTATTCGATTCAAGTATTTAACGTCGCCCACTACTATCTGGTATGATGTAATCACAACATGAAATGCTGCCTCGCGGGTGTGAAGATCTTTTCTTTCCCAAAACTGTCTAAGAATTTTTCTTTCATTTGGACTTCCCCAGTATGGAACCTTATTAGAAAAAACATTTTAAAAATACATATACGTGTGTATGTCACTTTATCATTAACTATTCTGCTGTGCAAACGTACCACTTTAAAATCGGGTACAAATCTTTCCATTTCTTGTTGCCAATTATGTAATGTACTAGCGGGTGAAACTACTAGAAATGGTCCCCATATGCCTAATCTCTCTGCTACGTGACAGAGAAAAGCTATGCATTGAACTGTTTTTCCAAGACCCATTTCATCAGCTAGGATTCCACTGATGCCCTATAAAATCATTTATTAATTGTTAATAAGACGGGTCATAATTTGTATACAAAAAAATTATATAAAAAACCTGATCATAGAGGTTGGACAACCAATTCATTCCTTTCAACTGGTAACCTTTCAAAGTACCTCTAAATAAGCAAGGTTGTGAGTGTTCTCCGCCCGAGGAAGTAATATTTCCTGTAGAGCCTGAAGATCCAGTTAAATTATCAAATTGTTTCGCTCGCATCTGATCTGCGATGAATGCTTCTGTAGCATTTTTAGTGGCCATCTCCTTCATAGCATTCCTACAAGTGATAAAATTAATAAAATATAATTTATTACATTTAAATTTTATTTATCTTACACATCGTATGTGTCTAGATGTGATAAATTTCTAGTTTCAGTATCCTCATCTAAATGACTCAATATTTTTAATTCTGAAGATGGTGATCCATGTGTTATTTTGTGAGACATAAAATGTGCATACAATTCAGTTTGTGTAATAAGAAAATTTAATTTCCTTTGTTGCCGTTTAGCTTCAATCATTTCAATATCCATCTTAAATAAAATAATTAATTAAAATACATTACTTAAAAATGTGAAAATAAAATGATTCAATTTTTACTTTTCGCTGCTCTTCAGCTTCTTTTTCCATTCGACGTCTCGTTTCTCTTTCTACTCGGTCATATCGTTTCCAATACGAGAGCATCTCTCTTGTTAGTCGTTTACACCTCCAAATAGTTTCCTTCATGTTTTTCTGAGACTGCAATAAATAATATAAAATTGATGACATTATAAAATATAAATAAAAGTACATTAGTATATTGGTAATTTACCTGCATAGCTTTTTGTCTATGATATTTCATACATAATGTTGCCATTCGTTTGCAATTTTGTAAAGTATCTTTATGAACTGCAGTTCTAGTTCTCTGGACTTTGGGTAATTCCTTTTTGCACATCAATTGCCAAAACTTTTTACGTCTAGCAGTTAAAACTTCTGGTCTCTTGGACATGGCAGCTTTTTTTCGTGCCCTATATTGGCGTAAACAAATGTAAATACATAGATATAAAATAAAGCATGTATGTCAATTAAAATGACTGAATTACCTAGCAGCAGCTCTAGGATTCATTCCGGCATAGAAATCTTCATCTTCATCTTCAGGCTCTGGTTCTTCTTTGATAAATAAATTTTCATCCCAATCATCCTTATCACTGTCTACTGGTTCTGGTACACGCCTATTAGAACGATTACGTGCAGTTGAAGATTTTACTGGCATACGACGATTTGATACACGAGAATTGACAGGTAAATTTAAATTATTTGGTCCCCTCTGCATAGATGGCCAGCGATCGTATGTGGAGAGCAAACCGGACCCATAGTACATATAACTAGAATTCTGAAAGTCAATTATGGCACTATTAGCAATACATATTTCTATTATTGAATACAATAATTTATTTTATTTCAATTCATATTACATTGGGATTTCTATAATATTTGGCTGCATATTTTTTCCTTTTTATATGTTCTCGTAACATTCTTGACAAGTATGCTTCTGATATTTCTTCTTTTTCATCATCATCATCATCATCCCCTTCATCTGTACTATAACTGCTTTCAGAATCTGATAGTAAAACATTTTTTAACCATCCTCGTTCATCATTCGGTGCTGGTTCTTCTATGTTATATAGTCTCATTTTGTCACTCCGACGTTCTATATTAATAAAATTAAAATATATGATTTTAACCAGAACACAGTAGGAAAAAAATACTTTATCGACTTTTAATTACATATATTTTCTTTACCTTCTTTGTTAGTGAGTACACCATTAACATATTTTTTTCCTCTCGCTTCATCTTTTTCAGATAAATCACTCTCAGATTCACTATCACTTGTAGTTTCTTCAGCTAGAACTTTTTCCATAAAACTCATATAGGGTCGAATGTCCAACGCTGCTTCCAGCCTTTGCAGTTGTATTGGCTTGGCCACATCACTTTTTCGTAACATTTGTCCACCCAAAACAGGTCGGTCGTCCATGACTAATTCTGTAATCAAGGAAAGTTTAAAATGTTATTAAAAAAATTAGCATATCTCGGAGTATATTGAATTTTATAGGAGTATGGAAATTTTAATAGCCCCTAGTAGCTGAGAACTATCTTATTCGATTATGCCATTGACTGATGACGACTTGACAATTAAATTTTTGATTATTGGTAATTTTAGTTATTTTGTATTTGAAATTTTGAATATCAGTGGTATAAGATTACTTGTATTAAATTTAACAGACATATAATAAAGGCATAAGAATATGAAGATAGCAATGAACTTTAATCGAAGATAGTATATTCTACAATTTAATTTATATAGGATATGTATTAATTTAATTGTGAAAAAATGGTTAGCTTCTTCGATACATATGAAAATAAGTAAATTTGAAAAAAAAAATTGAATTTTTTGATAAATTGTATTTTTTATGCAAATAAAAAGTATCAATATAAGATGAGTGTGGCAACTACGATATTATTTAAAAATTAAAGATGATTTTAATTATTTTAGTAGTGTTGAAAATGTTACTGTAGACTTTATTAGGGAATATTGTAATTAAAAATCATTAAACGTTAAGGTGACATCGAAATCGATATGTCAAAAGTGACAGTTAAACACAGGTCGTAAGTGTTCAAAATACGGCGGGAATTATGAATGTTGCTTTTATAATCAAGGCATAATAACTTGGGGGCGGCGGGGGGCGGAGGCGGAGGACGAGGGGGCGAGACAGGCCGCCATTGAAGGGGAAGAAGCTGGGGGCGGCCACAGTACACTGGCTGACAGATTACAGCTGGAGACAGATTAACAGACCTGAGCGGGGGACGGCGGCCGGGCTGAGGGGGGCGGGGCAGGGGGCAGGGGGCAGGGCGGGGCGGCCGGGGCTGCAGTGAGACTAGCGGTGACAGGAGAACAGAAGGCGGGCAGACTGACAGGAACAGGAACAGGAACAGGAACAGCAGCACTGACAGCACAACACTAGGACGGCCATCGCCATTGTACACGGTACAGACACGGGCATGCGCACAACCAACCATCTTCTTCCATTGGCCAGCTAACAACATTCTCCACCAATCACAACGCGTTTTCGTCATTGCGGGAATATTTGAAAATTTTAAATAATTAATATCAACACTCAAAATACTGTTAAAATTAAATGAAATAAAGACATAACATATATTTCCCGAATTCAATATAAATATTAATTATAAATACATCAAATATCTTTAATACGAAAAGACTTCAATGGATTAAATTATGTGCAGCTATCCTGAGAAACCTGACTAACAAATATTCGATTCCTCATAATCCTACACTAAATTTTCATTATGATATCTTTTTTATATAAATAACAATATTTTATACCTAACCGGCTTAAAAGGGAATAAGTCCGTGACTTATTCCCTTTCTTTAACAACCAATTCAACTGAATTATAAGTACCTATGTATAAATTTCACACAAAACTGAATATTACATTCATGTTTCATAGAACGTCATCTCTTAAATTTAATAAATGTTTAGAAAATATAATAAATGATCTAGCTATGTGCCTGATATGTCACCGTTTAACAAATTGCGATGGATATCCCAGATGTTTTGCATTAAAATATGTACCTAAGTACAGATTACTTAATCACAGAACGGACATTTATGTGTGGATAATTATATCTGATAATATTCAAATAAATAATATGGCTTTCGTTTGCAAAGTTTTGAATGAATGGTCTTCTGTTTATAAAGAGACAGACGTCTTCGAATATTTCACGCCAATTAAACTCAACGCGAAACGTCGTCTTCCTTGCAAATCTGATCCATTCACTGTCGCCTCTTATATCCCAGGATATATTCAAAAAGGACATTGATCCTCACTCGTGAACTTATTTAATGAGCCACGTGGAAAATCCAACATTTCAGGCACCAATATTATATAAATACCATTTACAAGGAGTTGTGAGTAATCTTGTTAGCCATATATTGTGTTGGATTTATGTTCTGGTGATATTGTGATTGCTTGTGAATTTATTAGATGCATTTCCTGGTGAAAATATGCACTAATGTTCGAGAGCTAACAAAGCATCAGAAGACAAATATAAGCGAGTACATTGTACCATCTGAACTGTAATATAATATAGATTTCCAGACAATGTAATAGTCCAATAGGGCAAAGTGTGACATAAGAGAACGTTGATTACATAAAGCAGTGGCAAGAATGTGATTCAGTATGGCCTAGTATAGAGAATATAATATAAAATAAGTAGTCGTGACCGCTGAAAGTGAAGAAAGCTGGTCTGGACAATGATGGAGCACATTGCGCCATGTCTCTGATCGTCCACTTCTGATATTCCGGCAGCAAACTCCACGCCCTTTACAACTAACTCTTCGGACAGGACACTTTGACCACGCCACACTTCTTATTACATAATAAATTACAAATCAGGTGTCTTTATTGTATAGTGTAGATGAAGAATTCGGGGAAAATATGGTCCGAAATAACGCGAATGGCCGTCACCTCTGCGTATGCCTTGATTTTCGACACTTGTTCTACAATAAACAGACAGAGAATAGTGTGTAAGAAGAATGATTTTACACAACTCATCGACTAAAATTTGCTAGTTATAATTTTCCAACCTGCTACTTTAATAATAATTTTTCCCTAATCTAAATCTGTATTATTTTATCATACTTAGGAATATTTTAAAATTGCTTGAATTTCGACTTGGAATTACGTTTCGAGATTAACTGATCGACTTCGTGGACACACTCCTCGGTAAAGAAAGTATGGACATATCTATTGATAAAATAAATTATTTGTTAATTGTCTGTCGGTGATCTTAACTATTACTAGTTACACAGGTCACCGACAGAGCGGCTCTGCCCGATTTATTCGTAACAGAACAAACAACATGAACATTATATGTATGTATTATTGTTACAAAAAATATGTACCTAATTTTCAAATTCTAATTATATTTACATTGTAATCAATGGGTCATGAACACAAAAACGTATCTATAAATTGAAAGAAATCAATCAAATATTTGTTTTTCGCCATTGTAATTATGAACATTTATTAAAATTTGATCATGACATTATTAAACTATTGTTATTTATTTATATTTATATACGCGCTAAATGCATTTGTTTTTTTGACACAACAACGTGTTAATTGTCTGTCAGTGATCTTAACTATTACCGACATAACAATCGCCTCAGTATTTAACTTGCAATCCAGGAAATCAGAGTAAACCTACATCGATCTCGATTTTATTAATATTGCAGGAGTTGTGAGAAGTAAAAGATGATGATGTCAACTGGCCAGTGATGTTTTATTTGAAGATTAACTATACAGAGCAGTGTGACGTGTTGCCAACATGGCGTCCGGGGCTCGAGTCTCGGTTGACAAGAAGTTGTTACTGGTGACAGATGGGAGCTGTGGCTGTTAGCGCTAACTGGAAGTGCATAAATACATATCTGCGCTGTCCAGTTAGCCGCTACAATATTATTCCCGATCTCCCAGTCGTAATAACCGATCAAATCTATTTTTTTTTTACGATTATATTGAAATTAGCCACACGTATTATCCCCTGAGTTATTACGCTGGTAATAATAATTGATTTATGAAATAACATGATACAATATACAAATAGTAAAGAAGTTTTAATTGTAACAATATTATTTATTTTATTGTCACATGATATATTCACCAAATTGTTAATACATTTCCCGCCCATGTAATGTCCGTGAACATTTCTCTCAACCCGTTTTCCGTTTCCTTCCTTTGTGTTTTGACATCAACAGGTGATTTCTCCGTGTATTGACATCTCAGACCAGTAAACTGCAGGTTATAATTATAATAAGTCATCGGGAGGAAGTCGTATTTTATTAATAATATGGATGTACTGATGATGGTGTCGACATGCCCGATTAATCAGACACCACCTTCTTATTAACCTCTTCCGGAAAAGTCGCTCGATACTTCATGGCCGGATATCTGAAAATTGTATACAATTATCTGATGACATATATAACTTAATTTAAGCTTATTTTTATCCAACATTTATAATTTTATTATAGTCTTGTGAGTACAATGGTTGAACATCAAAAGTTCATCGTACTACAAATGTGACTGAGTCTGCATCACACATCACCTCAGTAATTAGAAGAATATTAAAGTGTTTTATCCCTCTTGTCAAAATATTTTTAATACAAATTATTTTATAATATTAATTATTGTATTTACACAAACAATAAAATTTCGTCCAATTATCATATTTTAAAAATTCACTAAAACCCAGTCATGTTGTTTTTTTTAAATGTTACACAAATAATGATTTAATTTAATTTAATTAGTTCGTTAAATTTTAAAGTATTTATTTATGTAAAAACTCATATATATATAAATTGGAATACAATCACTCAAAAACATATTTGTATAATATAATCAATAAATTCGAGAAAAAACGAGGTATGATGATTTGTATTCTTTTAAAAATTTAAAAGAATTTGACTAAAATATTGATAAGTCTATGACTTATTAATTATTTGACTATTAGGGTGTTATTAATTATGAACAGTATTTGTACATTTTTGGCATAAGTTACTGGTTATCCAAATAATTCTGCTTCTGCAATACTAGATATTAATTTAGAAATTAAAGCGCCAAATAGAATCTTAAATCAGAACGCATTATACTCTAACATTTATTTTAAAATATATAAAAGTTATTCTGCAAAATAAATTGAAATATTGACGTTGTATGTGTTATTTTTAGTATTAAAAAAATAATTTCCTTGGAATGCTGATCCTGTTGAAGATTACATTAAATATTTTGCTCAAACAGACACAGGTGAGTCAGGACAATCATTAATAATGTGAAATAAATACTAAAAATTTTCATGATGGCTGACCATCCAAAACAATTTTAGTACTTTTTTGGGAACTATTTATTAATAGATTATGTAAAATCTTAGTTTCAATACCAATTACACAATTTTTTTTAATTTCATTTACGTTTATCTTACGTTAGAGAAAATATAATTTTTTGAGGTATTATTTGTGGTTAGTTTGAGAGTCTTATTGTGATGATTTCGAGAGTAGGTAATGGGGGGAAGGTAAGGTCGGCGACCTCGAAGGCCGTGTTGGTCAGTCATTGCAAGTACTATAACTATTACTACTACTACTACTACTATTACTACTGGTACTACCACAACAACTACTTTTTATCCTATTCAACCATATACTACTAGTGACTAGTCCAACAACAATATCCAGACGTTATCTCTACATCTCCGACAAATCTATCATCTCGCCACACCAGGTTCTTAAATTGATATCTTGACACACTTCTTTAATTGATATCTTACACATAAAATCGTTTAAAGTCATTTAATCTATCATTATAATTATATTTAAACCAGAAAATTAAATCAATATTAACAAAAAAATACTGACAAATGAGAAATATAGTAACGAAACCATAAAGTTAGTTTATCGTTTTACATACAAGAGGGCGTATCAAGTTCTCAGTTAAAACACAAGCTTGCTTGATTTTTTTATCAAAGTTGGAAATTTAACCTATAAAAACAGCCAATCGGCCGTAACTTTAGTAAAAAGCACAATTTCTTTGCGGAGTTGATTGTTTTCCATACAGTTTAACCCTGTCATAACAACCCCGTATGAAGTTCTCAGTGAAAACGCGATCTTGCTTGACTTTTTGTTCGATGTTGGAAACATAAACTATGAAAAAAGCCAACTTGCCGTAACTTTTGTAAAAAGCCCCATTTCGTTACGGAATTGATTGTTTTCCATACAGTTCAACCCTATCATAACGACCCCGTATCAAGATCTCGGTGAAAACGCGATCTTGCTTGATTTTTTTATCAAAGTTGGAAACATAATCTATAAAAATGCCTACCGGCAGTAACTTTTGTGAAAAGTTTTTTTTATACAAGGAGACCCTCTTATTACGGTGCCGTATGAAGTTCTCAGTTAATCTTTTAAAGACTTTTTTCCTTTGGGTATGCAATCTTCTTTACTGTGTAATTAATTATATTTTACCACATATGTGTCACAAATATCACAATATCCCAAATATCTCAATATTGCAAAGTCGATGTTTGCATTTGTTGCGTTTTTTTGTTTAACATCTAATTACAGTTATTTTTAATGAGTTTTCATCATTGTGAAGGTGTGCTAAATTGTGTGCAATATTGCCATAGTCATTATTCGACCACTTTGCACAACAATAACGCAAAATAAATTATTCACTCTCGAATACTGTTGAAATTACAGGCCACGGTTGTTATATTATTATTTTTCAGTTCTGTTTTTTTAAAAAACAAACTTAGTAAAAACATTTTTATGATTCTGAGCATCATTGATGATTTACTTACTACTGTGTAAGCTCTCAAGAAAATCACAGGGCAATAATGGGAAGCCTTCTATCCAGGAGGAACTATTCTTAAAGAAATTGTTTAGTAGAGATGCGGCAGTGTAATGGAGTGTCAGGTAGTGATGCATGTCCATAACAATTTGGCCAAGTTCGAAGCAGGTCACGCCACCTCTCGTGCCTTCGACAATTACCTGTAAAACCAATTTGGCATCGAACTGGTCGATCGTGTTTCTCGTCCCTATGTTTTCCACTAAACTGCAGAACGTCAATCCATCACCAAGGCCGAGGACTTATTGACGACCTCAATATATATCAATGTCCTTATGAGAAAACATTTAATAAATTACCACATAAATCCTTACCTGTCAGGTAAGATTGCTACTTATTTTATTATATGTATACTCAGCATTCTAATAATAAAACTTCTAATAATAACTAGTTTAGACTAGTTAGTTAAGTGTAATGAAATGCTTTGACATATTCGAACTTTGCAACGATTTCCCATATTATTATTATTATTGTTTTACTATTTGATTATTGTTTTATTTAATTTCAACTCTCATTTCAACTTTCAACAAAATATTATATGATATACATCTACACTTATCAAATTTACCACACAGCAAATATTGTATTCATGGGACAAACTATAAAGCAAATTTAAAAAAAAGTATTTTTATTTTATTAATAAGATTTTTGCTTTATTATCTGAGAATTAAAATAATATATTACATTTTACCAAATAATAAAGCAATACAATTGTAAGCCGCGCATTGCTCTACAATTGTGAGCATTGAAAAATATGTTTTTTCCCTCTCTTGGCCGAGGTTTGATTATGATCAAAACTATAATATTTATAATACTACTTGAGTTATATTGGAATTCAAATTAAGTCTTCGTAGCAGGGCAGTTTTTCATTCAAAATAAATTAGCACGTATTTATTATTTTCAGGATGCGACCAATACATTTTTTAAAAGACAACCTTTAATGTGGATGGTTTAAAAATTATTTGTATACCATTGTTATTCAGTCTATTTATGAAACTGTATATCTCAATATCTCAAGACAATCTTGACAATGTTCCTAACTCGATAAAATATTAAATAGTGGAATTCCTTATTCAATAATCATCAACATCTTAGCATCATTTCACGTTTTTATTATCAGAATCTTGTTTTTACGAGTGCAATCGTCTAATAATATAAAGTGCTATGTATTAATAAATTTTATTTTAGTATGGCTAATAAAATACTATCAGGTCTACGTTCTTTTGCGCTAATGTTATTAAGACTCATTTTTAAGAAAACATCTTAATTATGAAACCAGATGTAAAACCAAACATGCTACGTAATTTATTAAAATTATTCTCAGTTCAGTAGCGTATAAGACAGCTATTGTGTAATTATTTAACATAAGTGCAGATAATGCGACTTATTCCCATATAAGAGATGACATAATATTACTTCAGAATGGAGCAACAGGTAAAAATAAGAGTGTGAACCGAGAGTTAGTTGGCATAATGTCTGGGCGTTGACGATCACGTCCTAAACTCAAATATTCCATCACAATAATAAAATTAAATCAATAATAATCAGACCGCCTTGTGAGAAGATAAAATACCAAAGCATTGCGTAATAACTATCGGCGAATTTCTTCTTACCTGTGCGTAAAAATCGTGACTGCAAAGCAAGCTCGGTTTTATTATTTTGCAATGATTCTACGTGACGGGGATCTATTAAAATCTTGTTAACGCAACTCAATAGGTGGCCTCTTGATAGTTAAATTTTATTGTTATTATAACACAACACTTCTCTTCCGTTTTTATAACCCATAATTCTCGGCCATAATTTAATACTGACCTTATTAACAAATCAGTACTCAATTAAGTATTATCCACATTTTAAATGAACAATATATATGAAAATTGAGCAAATTTAAAACGGTAGATTTTTAAGTATTATTTTCGATATCATCTTCCGATGAGTAATTTGAGTCTTTTTTCCTGTTTGATCTTTAAACGTGTCATTATTTCTTTCGACCGTAAACTTGGTGCGAATTTGATGACACTCTTTTCCGTTTCACGACTCATAAATATTTTTATCAACAAATCATGGCAACGAGACAAGCTTGTGGATTTATGTGATTTTTTTATGTCACTGCATTTATTTATTGACAAAACACCTAATATGAATCACGCTCTCAATATAGTCTCATGCGTACCTACTTTCAATATAGGTAAACTTCATTAATAAAGTATGTTGTATAGTGTATGTGATTTATGAGGCCTGAGAAAATTAAAAAGTGAAATGTGAACATCGGATAAAGAAGTGAATGAATAACATAAGATGAGAGAAATTAAGAGCGGATAGTTGCACGCAAAGTTGTACCAGAAAAAAAGTAGAGTTTCACATATTTCAATGAAAATTCTTAGAAGGTTGTTCCGTAAAGAAGCCTTGAATGCGGATACTTTTGCTACAGGAATAAGAACATTTTTGCAAATTTACTGTTTTTGTTCTAATTGAGCTTTCGGGGAAACAAGCCCATTGTGTACTTAACTAAGATATGAGATATTCGTTTAAATGTTCAAAGATGAGTAAATTAATCTAAAAATTCATCTATTCTACACATTTTAATATTGAGTGAGTGAGTGTATTAGTAAAAATTACTTTGGAATCTAATTGCGTGTACAACGCGCATTCGAAAAGTTCGGTTAATTGTTAAAATTAAATAAGTAACTATCTAGCTACATTATGAATATATTTTACTTAATGTTAAATAAGCGATTACTAAACAATAGTGATTGTTAATAAACACATGCACCTGTTACGAACGATGTATGGATCAATTCCATAATCAAATATTTTTAAATAGATTAATTAATTAATGATTTATTTAGAGAAGGAAGAAGTTCTTGATCTAGTTATTATGATGTATGGTACAAGGTCTATGATTATTTACCTGGTCAATGTGTGAGGTCAGACTAATGCCCCTAGAATCAGTGTGAAAGGGTCCATTTGATAGTGGTACTCGGTTGTTAATTTGTCTGTAAATTGCATATCAGATAGCAATATTAGCTAAAGAAGGGAAACTTTCTAATAAGCCAAGATATTCACAATTTCCCGTGGACCGGTCGATGAATGAGATGTTCCGACCTCATGTGGAATTCCAATAGAGACGCCAATAACACGCAATACTAACATCGTGTTATTCCTGCAAAATGAACTCTCTCCATCATCAGTGTTCCTAAGGCTTACGAAACAACTACCTGATATGCAGATGTTCTTGCATTTTTCCTCCGTGCTCGATTGTCTCGACAAAATACTGACGAAATCGTTTCCCGGTTTGAATCTTAATTTTATAGCGAAAGTTTTCGCGTGACAAACGTTTTCGATCGAGTGCCAAGTTGTTTTTCAAAGTATTCAAGCAAAATGATTTGAATAAAATTTTACTTCTAATAGTTTAATAGTTTAGTTGTAGTAGTTTTCCTCATAATTTATTGGATTACTTGACACAATACCGTTATTCAATAGTATTAAAAAACCAATTTTCTAAAAAAAAAATTGTGATGAAATATACTGGATAACATTGTATTGAATTGTAATAATCCAGAAAAATGTATATGTTTTTATCAGAGGAGCTTTTATTTTAGAAAGGGCCTTTTTGAGAGGGTTTTTATACACAACAACGTGTTAATTGTCTGACGGTGATCTTAACTATTACTAGTTACACAGGTCACCGACAGAGCGGCTCTGCCCGACTTAATAATCGCCTCAATATTTACTTTACAATTCAGGAAATCAGAGTAAACCTGGATCTAGACGATCGATCGGGATTGTATTAATATTATTCACGGTCTCCCAGTCGTAATAACCGATCAAATCAATTTAAAAATTCTTGACTTGAGAGGGATTTGAACCCGTGACCATAGTATTTGTAGCCACGCTTTTGAAATATAAGATAAGCTATTTCAAAAATAAAATATTAAAACAATTTCAACATTTTTAGACTAACGTTCCTATAAGTATGTTCATTGTAAACAAAATGCATTTTACCACAAACATACAACATAAATTGATCTGATATGAAAATTTAATAATATGATAATCATTTAACAAAAAAAGGAGAAAAATCATAATTCGCTTGAATTAATTGAAGCATTTATATCGAGAAAAAACTAGAAAGCAACAAGTCGATATTTTTTTCCGTGCAAAGAAAAGTGTGTTTATCCTATAGATTACTATCGGAAATGGAAATAAATCCACATAATAATATTGTATGTTGTATTTCTGAAAAGATATCTAAGCACAGGAAAAGTGCGTGCCGAAGAAGTTCATATGATAATCCTCAAACACTAATCTTCTATTTAGATAATAATTGTCCCAATCATCAGAAAAGCCTTTCTCGTTTTGCTCCAAGTCTCGTTTATTTCCTGCTCTGCTGACTGACTTCTGTAATAATCGCATCCGCATTAATAACATTTATATTTAAGATACGGAAAACTCGAATAATAAGTCAAGTTGTAAAGAGTTAATGTATGCAGACAGTGTTGTGATGTATTTTGATAGGCTCTTACACTTATTATGGTAATTTGTACGCACTGTAAAACTAGTTCTAGGTAAAATTAGGAAATGGTTCGATAATTTTTTAATCCAAAACCCAAGTAATTCTAATAGACAGAAGCGTAACGACAACGCTTTATTTATTTTTATTCCTTTTATTTATTTTTATTAATCATATTGATTGTGCCATCAGACACACAAAGAATGTGAGAAAATATTTATAATAAAAAAATATACAAAGTCCAATAATAATGGACGTTAAGTATTAATTTTTTAAATTCCTTAATTCTGGTTTATATCAGTTTAAATTAAACTCCACTTTACTTCAGTTTAAATTAAACTCTACTTATATATTCGGGTTTCTATTAGTTGCCTGTTTACACGTTTAAAATCACTTTAACAAATTTCGACCTGAAAACATATCTTTTTGATAAGACTTATTTAATAATAATTGGCGGAGCTTAAATTATGTTTCTGCTAATAATACTTTATAAGAATCTTTCCAATATGTGGAAATATGTTCAATTATATAATATATTTGAAACGTATCATCATGTCGTGGCATTTTCAATAAATGGGTTTTGATTGAATGGAATGGAAATCGTTTTTAAACGAATGATATAAGAAGGTTAGAACGTAACTTCAAAAAAAGTTGACTCTTATTATTTTTATCTTTCTATTTATTTTATTAGCAATTTTTTTATTGAATATACTATATTATTATATAATTATTAATCGTTGCATAATTCAATTGTAAATGAATATCGTCTCACGCACTGCGGCAACTGTACCGTTCGACATACAATATCACAACCAATGAAACACGATTCTACAACTATTATTGCATGTTATGCACAATACTTAATGTTTAAATAAATTAATGATAACATTTGAATATATACTAGCGTAAAAACTCAGAGAATAAGGCACGTGGATACATATACTGTGGTCATGGGTTTAGATTCACTTAAAGTAAAAAATATATTATTTGATCGGTTATTACGAGACCGGGAATAATAAAGATACTCTATCAATAAAATTTATAATTTATTTCGTCATCTTAACATAGAACTTCTTTATTTCATAATGTGTATTTCAATTTTAAAATGCAGTAAAGGTATGAGTAGGTATTATAATCTGTTAATTTTCCTTTTATCTTTAATTCTCTAGAATTAAGTACCAAAGGAATGAATATTCCATACCTTAAATGTAAAAAAAGAAACATTTTGGTATGTTGGGTATACAATTGTATCTCTTAATTATAAAATGAAATAAAATAATCAATAATATGATGAGGTTTAAAATTAGTAATTTCCTCATCGACCATTTTCAAAAGTGTATCGCAAAAATATTATGAATTTTTTAAAACGAGTTATGAATATAACCATTCACTGATAATTTTTTTTTTTTTTTTTTTTTTTTTTTTTTTTTGATTTATATTTTTGAGTACCCTGTCTAAAGACATCTTACTCGTCGTCTGTTGTCACATTGTCTTGAGGGTTGGTTGTCCAGTGACGACTCAATCCCGGCGTTGTGTTTAGGTTATAAGTGTTCAAGTGTTCTATCAAGTAAACACCATTGTCAGTCCTTGAATCTTGCTGGCAAGTCAAGTTGTCTGTATTTTTGTAGACGTCTTGCGTAAATTATCAATAAATCCTCGCTAGTACGTTCGTGACTTTTTTAATCTACTTTGGTACGTTTGGCTGAATTTTTCAATTTTCTGTGTACTGTCATTATGTTTTTTAGAGTCCTGCAATAGGACCCAGTTAAGCATACCATGGAGCATTTAAAATTGTTTCCTTGTGGTCTTGTTTTGTGTAAACTGTCGATAATGTCGATATGAGTATCCTTAGTTGCCCTGGTGCTGACATCCATGTCCAATGGGTTTGATTATTGCTTATACAGCAATAGCTTGTTTGGGGTGTGTGAGTTGGGAATGTCTGCCAATCAACCAGTACATTTGTCTTTTTTTATGTTCCATTTGAAGTCTCTTTGTCTTAATGTGTTTTGCCATGTTAGGCTTCTGTCAAGGTGTATACCGAGGTATTTAGCCGAGTCTTCTTGTGGAATATTTTTCCCACCAATTTTCACTGGTGGACATGTCTGTTTTTTGTTTGTGAATGTCACGTGTGTCGATTTGGTTTGATTTACTTTAATTCTCCATACTTCAAGCCATTGCTGTATTGCGTCAAGGTGTTTCTGGAGGAATTGTGAGGCAGCTGTTGGATCTTTGTCCGAAGCGAGTATGACGGTATCGTCAGCATATGTAGCCAGTGTTGTGTTGTCGGTTTTTGGGAGATCGTTTGTATATATTAGATACAGTACAGGACCTAGTACACTCCCTTGCGGTACTCCAGATCTTATGGTATTAAGATTTGAAGTTTCGTTATCATATTTAACAAAAAACTGTCTATCGGTCAAGTACGATTTGATAATATCATACATGTTTTTGGGCAGTTTTTCTTTGATTTTATAAAGCAGGCCTGGGTGCCAGACTTTGTCAAAAGCTTGACTGATATCTAAGAATGCTGCTGAACAGTAGTTTTTTTCTTGTATGGAGCTATCTATGATCGTCACAACTCGATGAACTTGTTCAATTGTCGAGTGCGCTTCTCTGAAACCGAATTGATGATCAGGGATCATGTGTTCTTGAAAAAGTATTGGTTCCATGTTGCGCAGTAGAATTTTTTCAAATATTTTGGAAAATATTGGCAGGAGGCTTAGCGGTCGATATGAAGTGACTTCTTCGGGTGGTTTACCTGGTTTAGGTAGCATAATAATTTCTGCTATTTTCCACTGTCTAGGGAAGCTACCCATTCTAAGTATCTCGTTAAATATTATGGTTAGAAATCTTAATCCGATATCTGGCAATTCTTTGATTATCTTCCCGGTAATCATGTCATGTCCTGGCGCTTTTTTTGCGCGTACTTCATATTTTATAACATGCTTGACGCATTGAAGTCCAATTTTGAAATAATAGTTTTCTTTATGTTCCGTACTATCTAATAAATTATGAATGTGACTTTCTTCTTCAGCGGAACACATCCTTTCCGCTGGTGTAAATACTTCCTTGAGATGTTTCGCAAACTCGTTTGATTTCTCTCTGGTAGTTTTTGCCCATTTATCGTCAGCCGTTTTGATGGGCGGTATGGATATTTGGGGCCGTTTTATTTTTTTTGTAGCTTTCCATAGAGAATAATCTGTAGCGTCGGTTGCTGTAAGACCTTCCAGATAGGATTGAATCCCTTTATTTTTCCATTCACATAGGATATTTTTAATATCTCTTATTGCTTCGTTCAGTTTTCTCTTGAGTTCCTTGCTTCGAGTATTTTGCCATTCTTTACGAATGCGTCTTTTTTCATGTATTTTTTCCTGAATCCAGTGGGGAAAATCATCTGTTGAGTGTGGTTTTTTTGACATATTGGGCGTGGCTTTTTTCACTGCGGAATGAATTTGATTTTGAAAGTAAATAACTGCGGTGTTAAGTTGGTCTTCTGTTTTCAATGGTATATCACATTTCAAATTTTCATTTAAGATATGTCTAAAATATTCCCAATCTGTGTGACGGTTACCGAGTGTAAATTTACTGGGTTTGATAATTGGTTGTAGCAAGCTGTATTTAATAATAACAGGTGAGTGATCTGATGACAGATCGAGGCAAGATTCTGCGCTCAGTCTTTCGATTGAAATTCCTTTCACTACGCAGAAGTCTATGAGGTCCGGTGTTTTTCTTCTATCTGTAGGCCAATATGTTGGTTCACCAGTCGATAGATGAGTCAACTTGTTGTTTGCCATACTTTTATACAGTTCTCTCCCCCTGGGTGTAGCCAGTCTAGACCCCCATTGTTGGTGTTTGGCATTGAAGTCCCCACCACTGATAATGTAATATTATTATCAGAAGGTTGAAATATAATTACCATTAACAGTGACCCAGCTGTGAAATAAGTTCATTAATTATTCTATAAAGAAAACATATTATATACACAAGTATTGATTGCATTGATTGGAAAAATTTCATACATTATATATTAATTAATATGGTCATTATTTTCAGATTAAAAAAGTGAATATCATGGGTTTTTAAGAAGTTAGAATACATGTTATGTGTATACTGAAAGTGTATGAATTGCAATATTTGCAGTGATTATATAGAATTTATCCAATTTCCCGAATCATTATCATTTCCTATTATTTTGCTTAGTTTTCCGCAGTTTTGTTGATTCAAAATACCACAGAATGTTGTTGCGTGTTAAATTGTTCCTGTACTTTCTTATTAAAGGGCAACCACAACCACTTTTAATACGTCAAATATCATCACGCCTCACATATTTGTTGAAAATATATATTTTTTTAATAAAATCCCCCTTTTTTTCATTGGGACAAATTATATATTATGCAAGTTGTGATGGAATGTGCATTCTTCAGCATCTTCTTGGGCATATTGCCGAGTAGGTACTAACGGGAAGTCACATTTAAAATTTTAAACTGAATTGTAATAAGGTTTTATTTATAAATCACAATTGTGTTAAAATAATATTCATCCCAGTAAATTCTGCTTATTGTTTGCTTATTTATTTTAATAAAATAACAGAGATGACCCTCTTCGATCACAGTTTATACGACAATCGCTCATCGCCAAAGGATCACTCCTTATAAACAGTTATTTTAAGGTATTCTAAACACGGACATCTTTCATCCGTGCCTGCATTTCAGATTATACAAATTTGAAAACAAAGAGAAACATATATTAAAACTGTATTTCTGTAGTAAAATATATAGAATAAACGCTTGAAAACTCGCTCAATAATATAAATTAGAGTATTCATAGTTAATTGATTGTTGTTGTTAAGACTTGTGTTGTAATCGTCTTCAGCATTTCAATTAAATGATAAATTAAAGATTCCTTCTTGTTCTTATGATGTTTATACTCATAAAAATATATATATATCCAAATATTTACTCATTATAAATACTTCTTTAATACGTTCCAGTAATTGACATCAGAGATTATCTTTGATGAAAATTTTTAATATCATCGATTCATCATTTATTTCATCATATGGTTAATTATCCCTTTCAAAACTACCAGATTGTATTTGTTTCAACAACATTTAAATATTTTAAGAATTCCGTTTAAGATATATAAAGCACCTGATAAACTATCGGCAAATTCACTTATCATGAAACAATTAGAAATTAAGAAAAAGTGTTGGCAGTGTTAAATAATCCAATAAATACATAGTATGGAAATCTGTAATTAATCAAGTCATAGAAGATAAATTGACAAAAGAATCTACCTTTTTTGTTATAATAAATCGATATTTCTAAATCGATTTCCCAATTGTATAGATTTTACTTATAATGTTCATGTGAATCGTTATTTAATACACATAATGTAGGCACGGATTAGGTTATTTTGTTTTTCAAAAGCTGGTGTACTAATGATTGATTTTTAATTTTTTATTTGTTTTATAAAAACTGATTTTTGTGGTTTAGAGACAAACTCGTGCGTATCGTATATTTGTAATAAGTACATATACTAACGCCCGCCGAGTGAAAGTCTTTCACGGTGTTTTTCATCAAATAGCAGCATATTTCAAAGAGACGTCTGATTGAATATTGAGATAAGACTCCATAATAATTAGATTGACAAACTTGATAGTAAGCATAGAATGGTATATGAGAAAGAGGGAACTGGTTAAGTGATCTATTTAGAGTACAGGTATGCCGACCAGTGGTTGGCCTGAAGCCACACTCCTAGCTCGTCACCTCTGCATTTTCAACCTTAATTAATTCTTATTTTTGAACACTTCCCTTCAAAATAACATCATCATTTATAACCTCCTTGTTTTGCCAAACATTCCGCATAAACCAGAGTTTGCGAACGTCTTAAATTTATCTAAGGCTTTCCACGCTTAATCAAGACATCTTGCACACACTAAAATATACACTAATTGTTTTTAAATTGGTGATAAATAAAAAGCTCTTCATTGAGTACGAATATACAATATTTTAAAATTACTGTGAAATGAAATTTTAGAATTTTCATATGGGATGCTACCTACAACATGTTTTTTATTCATACTAAAATAATTAAATTGAAGAATAAGCACATAACATGTAAACCATCTACACCAAAATTAATGGTTCAAGTCCGCTAGTTAATCTTTTAAATTTTTAATTATTATTTTAAAAAATTTGAGAATATTGCGTATTTACTTATTAGGTGACTGACCGCCTGATTTGATATTTGATTTGTATTATAATAAGCATACGTCATAGGATTCATGAAACAACAATAGTACGTAAACAAGAACAAAACCTCAAACGGCACACACAGTCAGCAACCTGAGACACTATGACACCATAGTTTTTATTGTTTATTCATTTGAACTTGACCTTGAAAATGATTTTTTTATTGTTATCCTATGATGACATCATATATTCACTCATTATAATAACCGAAGATTCACAAACTGTCAACAAATTATTTTATTATTATTAAATTATTTTTATACGAAAAAAATCTTAGGCCCCCTTTAGTATATTTTTTTAATGATCGTATTGGCATTACATAATTATGATAAAAATACATTAGTGTCAATGAAAAACATGTTGTATTTATAAATTAAAATAATGCAGGAAACATACAATAACCTATATAATAAGTGAAAAATAAGACATGTATTTCTATACTATTTAAAATATTCTCTTTTTGATCAGTAAGATCATATATTTAAAAACAGGTTTAATTCAAATCACACAATTTTCAAAAAAAACATGAAAAACATTTCTTTGAAAAGCTCATTTCATATCTTTATTAGATTTTACCCTTGTTGTACCTATTGTATAATATGTATTAATAATTATAATTATAATAGTTTATATGTTGGTTTTTTACTTTTACTTGTATTGTATAGTCAAAATAAGCAACACGGTAATATGAGATTAAATCTATTTGAACGGTGATAAGTATTCACTATTGAAAATACCATGACTCAATATTATTTACGGTATTTCAAGTAGCAGAATTCAAATATTTAATGATGTATTAAATCGATTGCATTATTCATTGCGGTATTCGGCGATCTTCAAATGAAAAGCGTGTTTTCGTTTCAAATAAAAATATGTTTTTGAGTACTTACTGAAAGTTTAGATAGTTAGTCATGGCCGACATATGGTAGACGAAGCACCTCGAATTCCATGAACTAAAAATAAATATGGAAGTGAGACCAAGACGAATAGATTATCTTATTAAATTGACATGCGAACTGATAATCAGCATTTATTAGTTGGTAATAAATGACCGAAACAATCAGATTTTTTTAACGAGAAATTCAAATACGTTCACTGTTCCCAAGACTCTTAGAAAACCTTAACAAGTACTCAAATAAAATAATCATTGATTATTAATTGTAATATAGTGGGATGTTTTATTTCTTTAAATATAGATTAAAGTAACAAAGGATTGAAAATATTATGAAAATTACAAATATTTATATTATTTTCTAAATGAACACTATTGAAATTATTATATATGTTACTATTGAAAATATTTCCTATCCAGAATTAAATTGCAAGGATAATTAAAATAAAATATAAACAGTAAAAGGACCTAGTTTTCTGTATACTTGTCAAGAATCATTGTTATTTTGTCTTGGACAGGAAAAATAAGAAAGTTCTCAAAAATCGGACTAGTTTTTTGCCCTTCGATTTAAGTAACTTCTCTCAGTTTTCAATAGAAAAATTAATCAAGTAATTTAAAATAGTCAAACTATTCATATATAAACAAAATAATGAATTATTAAATAAATTTAAAATAAAATCATTAGATGGTATTTTTGGTATTCACGACATAAACTGTTTTTATTAAGCACACGTTTTCATGCACCACCACTGGTTGGAATTATGAGTTAATTTAAAGCATGCAAGTAAAACTATTATAAGAACATTTAATCACAAGATCAAATAAAGTTCATTTCTTTGTCCTTGTACTATGAGAAGGAATTTATTTAATGGTAGACGATATATTACAAGAACACCAATTATGTCTAATTCGGTCGTAGTCAACTAAATTAGTCTGATATATCTAAAAATAGAACACAAAATTAAAATTACGTAAGGAAAATGATGTAGTCAAATAATATACATATAAATTGCAATTAAACAGTAATGATGAATTAAAACTAGGACCTACGCTTGTTAATGAGAGCCGTTAAAGCAAACAAGTAATAACAATAAAGTTGTGGTGTATGGGCTTTAGTTTTAATACAATAGTTGCATTGTGGTCAACTAACGGACGTACATTTCTAGTTGTAGTGCAAAACTACATAGAATGAAAAATTACCCAACAGATGTTCTGCCTTGGGCCATTATAATGTGAGAGATAAAATGCTTCAACTTCTAACACTGACTTTAAGCGATTTGTCTTTTAATGTATTGACAAAGGAGGTGGAGCCGTAATGTACTGATAGTCATTATTCATTGAATATTATAATTACTAATATCTTATTAATAAATACTTCTTTGATTCAGATTACTGGTTTGGTTAAAATACATCCCATACGTAGCTAATACGAAAACCATTGTAAAAATGTTTTTTTTTACTAGTTGATAAAAACTTTCAATCATGATGCTAGACTTCTGGCTACATTTTAATTAAAATTAAATGATCGGTTAGCAAAAAAATAAGGTGCGGGCACAGTTTTGTTCCATGATTGAATCATTTTCATAGTTTAATAATTTTAAGTGTAAATTTAATGATTTTACATTTAAAAGTATTAAAATTTATAAAGACCGTGATTGATCACACCTACAATGATAAAACATCAAATCACTGTCATTCGCAGTATTTCCGGGTCCATTTATCGTATTTTTCTACAGTTAAAATAAATACCAATAATATTTAATAATAAATTAAAGGAAGGTTTACTTTTCATCCGAAAACAATATAAAAGAAATTTTAATTTCGCAAATTATTAACTAATAATAAAAGATAATTTATTGATGAAAGAAAATAAAAAGGGCTAAAAATTATATATTTTTTTTGCTTTTTAATGTAATTTATTTTATTTAAAAAAGTCTTATAAAATTCTATTTTGTTGAATGATTTGTAATTTTTTCCCATAAACACATATTGGTAGCTCCTTTATACTCGTATAATAATAAATTCAACTCTTATAATTTTGTAACCTTGTGACTTTTCTCCAATAAATTGCCCAATCACTATAAAAACTTTTCAAAGAACTTCCTTTGTATAAACCCATTATGAAGAATGAGTATTTCGTAGAATTCACCACCCAACCTTAGAATCAGTATATCTGATATGTGTAAAATAATTGCCTTTCTTATCAAGACCTTTTCCATGAAGACAAACGGCTTTTTATAAAATATATTTACCACATAAAAGTACATAAATCTAGGCTAGTTGAGTATCAGTTTCTTGGCGTGAAGTGAATACAGTAATAACTGGACCATGCGATACCCACAAGGAATATACCGCAATGTGTTGTTTTTGCACACAAAATAACAAAAGGAAACTCTATTTGTTAAAACAATATGGTATTTCGTGACATATCATGCTATTGAAATAAATATTTCATTAATAGAATCTTTTTATTATGCATAAGTGGTATTTTTTCCTGAAAATTGCAAAGGTAAGTAAATTTAAACACATGATAAGTACTAAGTTGTAGTATGATCGATCATCCAGTTCAAATCCCAACAAACCAACCTACTTTATTCGGACATATTTTAAGTTTTCAAGTCTATTTTCCGGTCATAAATTACTATTGAGATTCTGTAGCCATGTTTATCTTACCACTAATTTTAGATTACTCGTTATTCCAGTTGAGAGGAGATTGAAAAGTTTATCATTAATTCAACAACAACAACTCTTCCGTTTAACAAAATATTATTTATTACAGTTAGATTAGGCCAATCTACTAACAATATAGCTACTGTTTGATGCAATCAGTATATTATTATTTGTGCAAATTGGTCAATTTGTACAAGTCATAAAATATGACAATGATCTGTAAGAACCGCCTTTTGGTCTCTTTCATAAACACGCCGACTTAACTCAATTGCCATAACAATGTTTCATGTAATCGCTTTTAGGGCGTGTCTTTATGTATGGGTTTTGTGTATTGTAAATAAAATCAATTGAATAATTTGATAGCTTTAAACCAGATAGGGGCTCTATTATGGAAAATTGTAGAGAAATGTTTTAGGTAGTAGTTAAGCCATCATTGGTTTATTTGATACGTGAACTTTTCAAACAAACATGTTCATTTAATCATGTTAAAGGCGCCAAGGAAGTGTAAATCGATACTCTTATTAAAAGCCGAACAAGTTACCAATCACATGATTGTATATTAACAAGATGGTTGTTAGATTTAATAACAAACACATCGCTTATTATCATAAAGAGAACGTAAGTGAACTTCGCAATAAGTGGTCTTATTCAAATTGTAATAAGGCAACTTGAACCCGTCCAAAGTTCAACTAGGCGTGGCTCAATCCAATTTATTACAATATTGCATTTAAAAACACAATTGTCCGTAGTGAATGTGAAGCCTTAATTAAAGAGTTGACTGTGGATATCTTTGATTAAGACAGCTTGTCTTCCACGACGATAGTTTGCTAACAAGCTGGATGGAGATTGTAAGGTGTAAATATCTTTCATCAGTGGTGAACAGAACTGCTTTCATCTTGTAATCTGAAATATTCAAGACATACTATTATTAGATATTCGCAAGCTAGAGAAATGTTAATTTTATTCACGACCGGATAACCGCACGCGTTTCTTACTAACTATATTAACTGTCTCTAACAGAATCACATAAGTTTTTTTAATATGGTTCAAATATCTAACAATACACCAACCACCAATGGCGGAATAAGATGGTGTGGGCCATCTTATTCCGCCAAATGTCAATTACGTTTGGTAAAATTAATTCATTAAAAGCAACATTTTAGCCCTTTTCAAATAGATTTGGATTATATTCATCAACAAAAAATCGCACAAACTTTACATAGCAAAAAACTTTACCAAGAATGCCAAAAAATATAGTTGTCTTCAAAAGCGTTAAAAAAATTTTTACTGTTCAGTAGTTGGCTTTTAAGAAATGCCTACATAGTATCTGAGTGAGATATTTTCATAAAATAAAATCAATTTATACAAATTGATTCATAAAAATTACTTTTTATCATTATATTATAGCTCGTATAGTATATATATCTAAGAAGAAGAAAAAATAGTGTCACATTTTGGCGGACTCTTATTAGTGACCCTATGGAATTATGATAGTCAAAAATAACAGATTAACTTAATAATAACTTTAAAAATTCACATAAATCAAACGAAATAAAAGATACCAGGTCCAAGGAGTTTTATTCGTTACTTTGACACATTCCCAAATATAAGATTATAAACCAGGGTTCACATACAGTGCAGTTATTTCAAAACTACAGAATCTAGAGTATTTCTTAACTCTTCTCTAATTTAATTAAATCTGTAATTTAGGTACAAAACCAATTCAAAATATACATATATAGTGATTTAGTACAGAATTCCAGCCATCTAAATATTCGATTAAATTTCTGACACCAATTTCGCGCACATTCGCTTTAATGTTGATACGATTAGATAGAATTACCTGGGAGAACCTTTGACGGGCAAAATGCATCACAGTGAGATGAACAATCAAGTGTGTTTTGAAATGGTAGGTTTCCACATTTATATCGTGTGTAATTAAAGTCGAAAGCAAATGTCATTGTGATCACGCGTAGCCAATATAGAGATGACTTAAAATAATATTTGCTAAATGGTATTATTTTAATGAGAGGTTTATAATAATTATTGTAAATATGAAAGACTGGACGGGTGGGCATAAATAATATAATTGTATGAACAGCGGGCGGAAACTGTACCACGGTAGCCCAACGGTGAATTTATGAATTAACGTACTGTGTAATTAGGGTTAGGCATTCAAATCATTTTATAGAATTAAGCTCTCTTACCGATTTATTAATGTTTGCGTACCTGAGACACATCCAATTAGACATTATCAAAGCCCATTCGCGTGTCTTCATAAACAATATGGGATTATTTATTTAACATCATATGAAATAGTAATTGTATACGGTTAAAATTAATGGTTATTTACTAAACATTGCCTACTTTACATTTTATTAAGTATTTATTGATTGAATTACTTGAGTGTTCATCTCATCCAGGCGAATCATTCTAGATAGAATATTTATTTTAAAACAATACGAGGTGCGCCGATGGTTTGGCGATACTACTAAGTACATTTATAAATATATATATATATATATATATATATATATATATATATATATGCAGTAGCATATATATACATATATATATATATATATATATATATAACTACCGATTTTTAGACAGTTCAATTATTTAAACGTGTTCTGTTAAACGAAATAATAAGTTAAGCAAGATTTTCTGAAAGGAGAACAAGAAGAACAAAGGTAGTGTTGAAGCGAAGTGATATTAAAGGCGTGGTCTTACAAAACAATTATTATGTACTTCATTCACCTACTGTACCTTTTACCGGAGACGTATCTGTGTACAATAATAATATTTAAACAATTACACAACTAGTTATGATGTAACCATACAGTTAACATAATAATATAATCTGGATAACACGAACTTATAATTATAATAAATTACTCAATGTACATAACGTGAGACGGCTATAATATTTTTTGAATATATTTAAGTTTATTACAAAATTTTTGGCATAAAGTATTAATAATGGGATCCCTTCTACAACATGTCTTTTATTGATACTCAAATAATTAAATGTAAAGAATGGTACATTAAATATAACACAACCACACCTTCATTAATGCTCCAAGTCGGCTAGTTAAAATTTTTAATTATTATTTTAAAAATTTGAGAATCTTGCGTATTTACTTATTAGGTGATTGAACAAAGTACGGTACAGCGTAATTTCAACCAAAATGCATTATGAACATTGTAAGTTATTAACAATACCTTGTTGACGTTTTCAATTTGAACTTAAGACAAAAAAATCAATAAATTAAGAGGCAAGAAAACCAAGAGATAACTCGTGATGAGGTTACAAATTTTAATATGATAGATTAAGTGAAATTGAAGAATTGATAAGGTTTTAATTACTGTCTGGATATAATAAAATAATTGTTTATCTAACTATTCAGTTTTTTAAAGCGCAGTTAAAAAGTGGATTCCAACTTTTTTATTTCACTATTGATTAGTCTTTTTAAAAATGAGTCATTTTTGTTTAATATGTGTTTAATAATATATACATATTTGAAAGTGATATATTTAGGTATTCCAAAATGGACAATTGAAGTAACAGTCGATATTTAGGGTGAGGATTTACTTGAATGAGAATATCGTCAATGATTGTTGATTATTCATACAGTAAATATTATAAATAGAAGGAAGTAAAAAAAAACGTTTTCATATTTTTTTTTAAATAGTTTGTGTCTTTATGGTTATATCCCTAAAAGTCTTCATTTACATATTAACAAAACTATATTGTGTGGTTTGTATTTCCCTTTACTAATTTTTCTCCTTTCAAAACATAAAATATTATTTTCTTATAATCCCAACCACGTAGATGAATAATCAAGACAATTTCATATTTAAGAATTGTTTATTATTTGATTTTATACAGTAGTTTTAATTAAGAGTCGCACAGCAAGTACAACAATCCCTTTCTCCGTCTTCGAGGTCGACTCTTCGTCGTTCGCAGATAAATAAAGGCGTATCCCAACATCGTATTTAATAATCGATTATTCCTGATGATTTAATGATTACCAATAAATCCAAATTTGCAAACATATAACCATTCAATGATCAACGGCATTGTAGCAAACAGTGGGTCAAACATATATCTTTCTTCTTCATGGCAACCATACTGAATTATGACAGATTTGTTCAATCCAATAACTGTACTTTGAAATAAGATTATTATTAAATGAGCGATGATGAAGCTAATTTTTTTTACATGCCTAGTGATGTTTCATTTAATGTAGCCTCCATTGTACATTAAAATTTGTTCAGATTGCCAAAATTAAACTCATTATCATCACTATCACCAAGGCTTCCCGCACTTAATGCTCCTCCAGTTATTAATTCCTAAACTCCTAACTACCTTATATAACTCGTCCGCCCACCTTAGCCTAGGTCTACCCTGCCTTCTCTTACCCACAGGCTTGCTGGATAGCATTTCCGATACTATCCCTCCTGTTCTTTAACCCAACCTAATGTTAAAGCCCTAATGAACTGCACTACGTTCACGCTCTTATATAATGAGTAAATCTCATCGTTCCGTCTAATTCTAAATAGTCCCGGTGCCTCCTGAACAGGACCCAAGATCCTCCTAAGAATCTTCCGCTCGAACCTAAGTAGCCTATCCTCTTCAGTCTTGGTAATAACCCATGTTTCTGTACTGTAGGTTATGTTGTACTGGCCTAATTAGCATCTTGGCGAAATATTAGTTGTTGCTTTTGAATTAATATATTTTTTCCAAGTACCGGTAACCATTTGATAAAATTATATCAGTTCAGAAGGTCGCTTACTTGCATAAGTTGTAATTTTTAATCGATCAATCGGAACGCCGGAAAAGGCTAGTAATGTGAGGCCCACGCGGCTGTCACACCTGACAGGTGAACTGATGGGAAAAAATAATATATATGTATGATAAGATGCCAATAAATAAAGCCTCTGGTCATTGTGAATGTCAACATGGTGTTGAGAAGTGGTCTGTCTATTATGTCGCGCGTATAATTCGATTCGACTCTCAGACTTTATTGCCTCAACTTGTTGTAACTAATATTCTACAACTCATAAATGCCAAATGACATTTGTTTCTGACGCGAGTCGAATTGCATTACAAATTTGTATTATTCAAAAATAAAATAAATAATATGAAATTTGGGTATTATTATACGTTTCAGTGATCTACATGTATACAACAATATTTATGGGTGATTAAACTAACTAAACATTTTGTTATTATCAATGTCCAGATTCTTGTATGAGATTATTTTGATCAGGGGTTGCATGTAACATTGTAGAATATCGAGATTGAACCTTTTCACAAAAATCCTTATCGGACGATTAAATATACAAAATATTATATTTTAAAATTGTACATGTCATGAAAAAGTCCTTGACACCGTGCATATTTTAAAAATTAAAATATCTTTATCCAATTTAAAAAATTACTGGACTGTAAACAAAATATTAGTTTTTGAAAATTTATTCGTATTAGCAATGGCCATTCTATAAACTTTATAGTATAAAGTATAACGTCATTGAAGGAAAGTCAATCCGATAAAAATAGACCATTATGGTTGTTCACAAAGTATAGACCAAGGATGTTCGAATACAAGTGGTTATGGATTTATTCCAAGCTAATGGATTTATTCATTATTATTCAAAGTTACTTGTCGGACACCGTTATGATGATGATTTTTTTTCGAAAAAGAATTGCTGGAATAATGAAATGTATTTTAATGTAGGGTAGTGTAACAATGTTGTTATTTTTTTTCGTTATTCACAGTTTTTAGAGAAAAGCGATTAGAGTTTTTGAGATGAAAAACATGTCATTGGAGGCGTGGAAGAATGAATGGTATTTCTCATTTTATTGAAGTCCTCAATAAGTAATCGTTTTGAAATTATTATAATTCCACAGTTGAAAGGCAATATTTGATAGGGACACATCATCCATGCAATATAACCTTGTTGAACCAGTGCAGACTATAAATCCACTTCATCAATGTGTCATAGGCATTGTATCGTGTTTCACAGTGTCATCGAACGTGGCTGTCATTCAACTAATAATATTGTACTTGTGATTTACACAGACTTTGATAACTGAGGATGCAAACAATGCGTTTGCAAGTCTGAAGAACGCAACTCGGTCACGTTTTGGGACGTACGAGTACTATATGGAACCATCAAGTACTATGTCACCTTCTTTACATCAATACAGTGTATTCAACACAAAGAAAGAATTATTTTCAATACATTTGTCATAGCAAATACCTACTTGAGTCGGAACTATCAATTAATTTTATTAATAACACTGTTGAAAATCCAGTGCTATAAGATCCAAAATTTAACGTTATATTAACCAGTGTAAACTACAAAAATCATATTAACCAGTGTAAACTACAAAAATCGTAGTAATGGTTACGAATTACTGGGATATAGTATTTATCATATACCGATTGGTCTTTTGGATTGAGCTTTACTGTGATTTCTTGGATTATAATATGTATTTATTGTGTTAGTAGCCTTGTGTAACTACGAGCTACCTTACTCGCGAAATTTAGAAGCATTAAATCATTATTGTTCTAACTAATTGATTGCTCAAAAACTCGAGTAACTCAACAATAAGCCCTATAATATTTAAACAATTTACTTACAGGTTAAATTCAACGCAAACTAAACTTATTGTTTTGTAATAACTACAATAAGTTTCGTTTGCGATAGTTGATACAATAATTAAATAAAAACTACAGTTATAGCTCAAAGGATAAGATGCCTGGCTACAAATACTGTGGTCATGGGTTCAAATCCCACTCAAGTCATTTTTTTAAATTAATTCGATCGCTTATTACGACTGGGAGATCGGGAATAATGTTATTAAAATCCAGGTTTACTCTGATTTTCTAGAAATATTGAGGCGATTTTTAAGCCGGGCAGAGCCGCTCTGTCGGTGACTAACTAGTAGTTAAGATCACCGACAAATAATTAACACGTTGTAGTGTATAACAAACTCTCTCAAAGAAAGCTCCATCAGAGATGTAGATTCTCTAGTATTCCAGGCGACTGTTACTTAAATTGATCAGTTTATCACAAGACTTATTTATTATTCATATCTAAAAGTTTAATACATATAAGTATAAATCAGATTGTATTATTAGTAGAATATTAATGAAAGCATTGTATATGATCCTACCTACTACGTTTTCATTGTAACCAATGATTTTTGTGTTACACGTTTTATTAGTCTTTCAATCTCGATTTTCAGTGTAGTTACATTTAAATGCCAAGATTTATTATATTTGAAATTAATTTTGTTTCTCGTATTTGAATAATTGTAATAATATCTGAGGCGCGACTCAGCACATACAAAACGGGTATTTACCGTAAGTCTGAAAACCGGTCAAATAGCCTGACAATGTGGAATGCTAATTTCCACCATAGCATTCATTCTTACTCTTCTCTACGATTCTTCTATATATCTGCAGGAAGCCAGCTGTCTTTTTTCATATTCACTACATTATACAGCAATTAATTTAATGCACTGGCGCAATGGCAATATTTTTTTCATCCACAATTACACATTCAAAATGCGAGAGCTAATTTTGCAAAAAGTAAACGCGGGAATCCCATTCTTTTAGAAAAAGCTGAGTGATGACCAAATAAAAAGATCTGCATTAGATCGTGTAATAACATAACGACGACGACTAAAAGGTCGATGAGAAAAATAATACACGGACGAGTGTGGTTGGAAAAAGGTTATGTTGAAATGATTAACAACCTAGTAAAAATCTAGTCACGTAATAAAGATCCAGTATAGTTGATCCATCAAGAACTGTAATACATATATTGGCCTCGATGAGAATACTAATATATGATAAAGCTATTGGAAAATACATCACTTTTCATCTATAACAAGAGGTCACGGATGAAATATAATCGATAAACAAGCCGCAGTCATTTTGTTTATGACATCACTACTCAACAAGACCACTAACAACGTGTTCTGCACTTCAGAACAAATAATATTTCTAAGCCTTGGAAAATGTTTTAGTCGACTACAAATCAGGTGGTGTTTTGCATTTTAAGAGTTATCACATCCGCTGTATCCTCTCCTAGATTATATACATATGTAATGGCATTTCAATATATAATTAATTATTGATATTATAGTAATTATTGATTGAGTAATTAAAATAAATCGTCTGACATTATATGATTTAAAACCAACAAGGCAGATTGAAAAAAAAAAAGAAAATCATATGTTAAGCTCTGTTAAGCATATACCCAATTCTGTCCCAGTATGTTAATAATAAAATTACTACACACAATTCTAAAAAAAATTAAGAGCCTACTAGAGCTACGACACTGACACGTAGTATTTTTACCCAAACCAATTTCTTGGTTTATTATTCAAACCAATATTTTTTTTATTCATAAAGTAAATATGAAGGTTTTTGTGTCCATATTTATTTATTTACGCTCTGAGGGGCTTTTTTGAGAAGATTTTTTATACAATAACGTGTTAATTTATTGTCTCTCTGTGATCTTAACTATTACTAGTTACATAGGTCACCGACTTAATAATCCCCTCAGGATTTTTCAGTACCTTACAATCCAGGATATCAGAGTAAAGCCGATATATACAGATTTTATTAATATTATTCCCGATCTTCCACTCGAAATAACCGATCAATTATTTTTTTAGGTTAGCATGATTTGAACTCGACAGTATTTGTAGCCATGCATATAAATTTTAAACGTATCATATAATTGGTTAAATCTCTTTTATCCATTTTGTAATACTCTAAAAATTGTAATTGAGAATCTACAATTTCGATTTAGCAATCGTCGTTTTCCAGGTTTACTTTGTTTCCCTGGATTATAAAGATTGTGTAAATTTAGGCGATTATTAAATTGGGCAGGGTGGCCTTATTGATAATTCTGTGTAACTATAATAGTTATATGAAAAATTTACAATTATTAAGCCAATAGCCCAGGACTTAATAATACTATAAACATTTAATTTTTAAAGATTAATATAATAATAGTATATTCATCTTTGTAAATATTATAAATATAATTTATATACAACATGTTTTCGCCATTATGTAATGCCAGTGCAATTATAAAAAAAATACTAAAACGGGCCCAAGCATTTTTTTTGTATAAAAAAAATAATTTATTAATAATAAAATAATTTTTTATGGCAGCTTGAGAATCTTCGGTTTTATTAATGAGTGAATATATGTTGTCATTAGAGAAGAATAAAAAGAACTTATGATGTCATCGCATTAGTTCAAGTACAAGTTCAAGTTCAAGGTCAAGTTCAATTTTAACAAGGTATTGTTTTTCGTCAACAAGGTATTATTGACTTTGCAAAATGCGTAGTGCATTTTCGGTGAAATTACTCTGCACCATACTTTGTTTACATATTCAAATCAGGCGGACAATCACCTAATAAGTAAATACGCAAGATTCTCAAACTTTTTTAAATAATAATTAAAAATTGAAAAGTTTAAGACTAGGACCATTAATGAAGGTGTGGTTGTGTTAAATTTAATATACCATTCCTTACATTTAATTATTTGAGTATCAATAAAAGACATGTTGTATAATGAAGTAGACAAATGTCTATTTCATTTAATATACACGATTCCTACATGTTATGAGACAAATTGAACCGCAAAGGAATGCAAAAGGAGAACAGTGACAGTAGAGACGAGGCAGGAAATGAGTGTGTTTTGAAATTTCACTCTGCAGGAATCGAACCTGGTGACAGTGTTTTGTAAATAGTAAATTTGAGCAATGTCGTGTGTGGAAGGTCGGCGTCAATAAAATGAATCTTGTGTGGTATAATGTCAACACTTGGTCGGCTTAACGAGTAGTGAACCCGTTATTCGCGGTTGACCGTCTATGTAAATCCACTATCGGACACGGAGTGTCGTGAAGCCCACAAATATTAACCATATCAATACGACCATATTCCATTTCCTGGATATATAAATATAATATCGTGTCTGAAACCACCATTACATGCTAATAATTTATATTACCATTCAAGCGTTGCCTTGCTCGATGTCATTTCTTTTAATGGGTTTACACACTTTGCACGCCAAGCGACGAAATTGACAAAATGGATAAATAAATTTAATTGTTTTTAAATTTGTATAAATAATCATCAAAGTCAGCCGAAATTTGGGACTTATTTTAATGAAATATGGTTCTCTAATATGGCTAGCAAAAATGGTATTTAAAGAAGTAGCGTCATACCAAAAAGTAGCATCATTTTATGGCACTTTCAATTTTCTTTATTATTTGAGTTATTTTAGTTTTTCAAACTACAATATTAACATATATTTGTGTTTAAGAAATATTATATTTAAATTAACTTAATAATTTTTATTTAAATACACACTTTGAAAAATAAAATTAAAATAAAAAGCCATAATATACAATATAATATTTATTATGGATGGTAAGGTATGGCAAAAGTATGTATTAAAAATATTTTACTCTTCACTTTTTATATTTTGATTTAACATTTTTGATCACCATTTGGAGAGATTTTCTTATCGAAAATAATTTAGTAAAAAGTCTATATGAAATATCAAAATGGCGGACTCAGCTTATCTGTTAGGAATTTTCAATACATGGAATTTCAATATTGGAAACTCGAGCTAGGTTATATTATATATTTTTAATAGATTAAACTAATATTAAAAGTTACTTTATTATTATACTTACACTTAATGTGGATAACCTAACCTATTATATTTTGAATATTGTTCCTATAAATATTTATAAAAGTCCCAATTTGAATATACACACAGGATATTTTAAGCAAATATATCCTGAAAGGAATGCTTTCTGATATAGAGGAATGTAATGATCAGTGTTAGTAAATTGAACGGTGAAATTCTTCAACGTCAAGTAGAAGAAGCATCTTATTCAGAACACGCCTCTACTGATTTGTTTCAACACATAAATTCACTGAAAACATTCATTCAATTCAATCCACTTCCATCTGATGACTCAATAAACTCCATTTCACTACATTCTCGCATAATTTTATCCTCTACCAAAAAAATATATATATATTAAAAATAAGAAACAAAATTTCATGTAAACATTGGACATGGATTCTTACTGAAAAAAATATCTAATATAATGTTTATAGAATTTATTCTAAGTTTATTACAAAAAAAGGTTTAAGTAATATTTTACATTCAACTAGACATTTTAAAGTCACTGTTTTAAAATTAGGTTCTTAAGAGCAGTGTCTATTTTTTAACATTTCAACATGATTAATATTGGTAACTTTAATATATTGTTTTTTTAATATCAGTATTGTAGTACGTATTTTTATTATTTTTGATTAAAAAATATATTTTAATTTATTATTATAATCCCCCCCTGGTACGTAACATATTGAAAAATTTCTTTCACTATATATACATATTATTATGTACCTTAATACTTATAAAAATGTGTTTTTCAAGGTATTGTGATAAGAAGGTTGAAAACAGCTTTAGTAAATATGTGAATACTTAAAATAAATTTTCCGATGCCATTAAATTATACCTACCTATTTAATGATAAAAAATCAAATTAACATAATTTGTGTACTTAAATAGTAGTTTGAAACTCTCGTATACGCTAAAATATAAATATAGAAATTTTCATTACAAATTAGAATGTATTTCACATTTTACATGATAACAAATTACATATTTATTAATGATACTTATTATTTATTATTATTTTTTCAAAGAAATCTCATTCAGCTATTTTGATAATTATTTTTTAAAATATCAAAAAATTTAACAATTTAGCGATAGCGTAATCGTTTTAAAATAACCTAACGAAGCGTTTAAAGTTACCAGTGAGCTATCGATTATTAATAATTTTCTAGAAATAGAAATGTTCCCAATGGTAATCTTACATACATTTTTTCTATTAAAATAATTTATCCGTGTGTGTTTTTGAATTAGCACAGTGAGCTATCGATGGTACTTGGCACATGTTGAATGCGCCTGTAAGTTTTCAAATGTCAAATAAACTAGACCATTCGTAATGTTTCACTTGGATGGATTTTAATACGCAATATCTTATTCACATATTTTGTATGTTACTTAACCATAGAAGAGCTCTAATAATCAATTTTATATGTTTATGCCCCTCATTATTTATTTGACAAACGAGACTCTTGGCGAAAGTTATGTGCCCCATAATAACACAGACTATTCATTCTCTCAGTTACATACTAACAACTTGTACATATTGGAAACAATTTATTCAAAATTTAATAAAATATTATATATAAATTGAGTCGGATATAGAATCACACAAAAATTATTCAATCAAGACTTTTCTTTACTCTATATTATTATTTTATTATGGTATAAAATCAAAAAGATTACATCCAACTACCAAATATGTTTTTTACATATATGTAATATACTTAGTATATCAAATTTCACATGAATTTAATAAAATACTTAACGGTATAAAATAACTACCGATGTCCACAAAATATCATTTTTTTATATACATATGAGCCCAAAACTGTGTCTATATGCAGGGTGAACTTTATACTAACTACTTCTACTAATTTAACAAAATCTCGTATTTTTTTAATACTTTCAGTATTATCAGTTTTTATACCCCTCGATTGATTAAAAAAAATTACTATATTCAAATTAATAAATAATGTGATTATACATAAATTTCCAAACTACTTTATTTACTTATATTGTTTATTCATGAAAGCAATCATTATTGCTCTTAATACATACTTACTAGTCTCTCTTTATATTGTATCGTTGTATTTCCATAGATATATATCTCAACACACGAGAAACAAGAGTGAAATAGTTATTTAGAGTAGATATAATTCATGTTTTTCATAAAGTTCGTCAGTCGGCCATTGTATTGTGTTTCCTCGTTGTTACGTTTAAGAATTGAGGTCATTTCCGCGACATTTTGTGATTGTATAGCTGGGAACCGGTAGTTCTTAATATAATGTAATATTACTATAAAACACAATGTTTGGAGACACTTGTAAATGGGATTCTGGTCTGTGATTACAATGATTTTGCGATAGTGAAACGCAATATGCTCACTTCGTCGCCCAGAAGAACTTTACGCAACGGTTTTATTGTATAAGTTAGTTTATTATCTCGATGGATGCTTTTCATCTTACAGAAACTTACAAAGAATTAGTGTTTATTTTCATTTTTAAACGAGACAAAGAAAATGAATGAAAAGAGAAATGTATCATCTTCTTCTTACATTTGATTACTTAGTGTGGTCCTATTCTCATTTTTCTAACAATTCTTTAAGGTTACTGTGGTTACAGTGTGATGTTAAATAAATTACAATCAATCAGGGGTCACACGATTATTTGACTCTCCTTGTATTTTTATAGAGCACTTTGAAAAAAAAGTACATCTTTACTGTGAATAAATACAATTTTTTATTTCATGGTTTATTTGCGGATATTTTCAAACCAGCCAATAAATACATGTTTTTTAAATTATACAAAAAAATCGTAAATCATACGAATACAAAAATTTCCAATTGATAAATAAGATAATTTAGATAGTTTGACTCGTCTTCTAGAGAAAATCCAAGAAAGTTTTATGTATTTATTTTTAACTGTGACTAATTATTTATTTGATCGTATTTAAGCATTGTGTTATTATTGGTGACTTACTGTGACTTTTGTGAAAATTTTTGCATTCAATATATCTCCACGAATATTTAGAAATAAATCGGTAAAAAACATTGATAATGGGCTTCATTCAATCCAAGATTATTTATCTTGCCCTTTGGGTATACAATTTTAATTTGAATGGACCGTATTATCCCATATTAAAGCCTTGTAATTGATACATATATAAAATCACTTCCTCAATTTACCGTAAGTGGAAATAGTAGATCAACATTTTCCAACAATGGCACTTCCTATTCTCGCAGTACTTTATAAGGAACAGCCGACGCGTATACGATTTGGCCGGAAGGTTTAGAAACGCTTAGTTCAAGGAATAAAAATCAGAGAAAGGTGGACATCAAGAGTTAAAAGCCCAAGGCTGGACAAGTGATCTTAAAGCTGGATGGAAATGGACCGGACAAGATCGCCAACGAGCTTTTGTATTCTATTACTTCGAGCAAATAAGACATAACCATAGGTAAATAAATTGTGATTGATTTTACGCATAATCGTAACGGGTATCAATTTTGTCATTATTCCTATAATATAAAGCCACTACAATTAGAAAGTCTATATATGAGGAAACAATACCAAGTTATAAAACCAAAATTAAACTTAATATTCCTCAGAGTATAATTTATATTCCCACTCAGTTATTATGTATTAATGATCACATGTTTTTTTTAAATTACTATTAAGAGAACACAGTCGTCTGGAATACCAGAGAACCAACATCTCTGATGGAGCTTTTTTGAGGAGGTTTTTATACACAACAACGTGTTAATTGTCTGTCGCTGATTTTAACTATTACTAGTTACACAGGTCACCGACATAGCGGCTCTGCCCGACTAAATAATCGCCTCAGTATTTACCTCACAATACAGGAAAATCAGAGTAAACCTGGATCAAGACTTTATTAATATTATTCCCGATCTCCCAGTCGTAATAAACGATCAAATCAATTAAAAAAATCTTGACTTGAGTGGGATTCCAACCTATGACTACAGTATTAGTAGTCTTATCCCCTGAGCTATCACGCTGGTAAATGTTATAAATGTAAAATCGTACAAATTTATCAGTTGACTCAAAGTCCACATATGGGTTATTTTCTCTATTGTAAAGGCTTAGTATTGTGTCGTTAATGACTAGTAAATACTTATGACCTGCGGACACCACGATTCTTACTCGCTAATTTGGACTCAGTTTCACTTTTGCCAGGTCAAATACGATATCCGCCCCATTTAGAATAGATTAGGTACCTACCCATTCTAACAATTGCAAAATACTTGTTTACATCAAGAGATCTGTTAATAATGTCTCACTTTATTTTTGATTATACTGGATCCAAGTCGAAAATGTTATTAATAATACGGGTAACAGGATTATCCATTAGATGAAGAAAAAAACATCTAAAAATTCCTAAATCAAAATACTAAGAAAGAGCGCTCGAGTTGAATAAAAGATGAAAAAGCGTACTATAGATAAAAAATAATATGAAGTAGTGATTAGTCCCCAGAAACAATACATTTATTTACTTAGAAATGTAGATTTAAGTTATTTTCGAGATCAGTGTTCTTCAAACTTTTTTTGTCTATGATCTCCTTTGTAATTGAAAATTTTCTATGAACCACCAGCCCAAAAAACTTTATAGGGTGTCAATTAAATGTTTGTTTTTTTGCTATAAAACACTTATATTTGTAATGAAAAGAAAATTTATTTTTAAATAAATCATTTTTAATATAATTTTCACAATTACATATTTTCAATTTATGTACTAAGTGAGCTTACTACCTTGGAATATTAAATCAAATAATTGATATAAACAAAATTATTTTTTTCTCTGAACATGAACCGATAAGTATTTCTTGCATTCCTATTATTTTAACGATTGCCAATAATCTTCAAAAAAAATTGAAAACAGGTCAGGACATTCACAAGAATCATATAATATTTGCTTTATATTTTTGAGGAGTTCTACCCCAAACAAAATAATTCTGATGATTACGGTTTTTATTTCAATCAGGACGGTCTTGTAATAATATTATTATGATTTTATAAGTCTCACATTAACAAATAATTTATTTTGATGACCATATTTGATTTATTCAAACGGCATCGTCTATTTGGAACACATAATCGAAATATTCTTACATATACGCATTCTTAATTATGACATCAATCTTATTTTTGACATCAAGTGGAGTAGCAAATCGTATTGATATTAAAACATAATAGGTAAACCGGTACCGTGAATCTACAGCCACACAAGATGTCCATCAAAAAAAGCCTATTTGTACTGTATTGGCACATTTCAAAATAAATGCCAGCACGTCTAAATCCAGATTTCATTACGGTGGCTTTAGGGCATAATGTTTACGAAATCCCATATGTATAAGATGTGTGTATAAAATCACATACAGGTCAAGATGTTATCTTGTATTATATTACCAGAACTTGATCGTTGAGAGCTTCCGTTTTGACATTATGAAGACGAGCCGGTTTGAAATGTCTACGTTAATTTGTTACATGTATCTATTTTAATATAAAATAATATTTATGTAAATTTTTGTGGGATTCCAAATTACATCTGTCAAAGAATATGGATTTTTATCCACGGTAGAATAATTGATATTTTATCAATGGCAATAAATTGTAATTTTCCGTTATTCTTGAGTGTGTAATATGGCACAAACAGAAGCGACAGACAGAATAATATATTTTTATGTTGGAAATCGATTCATATCGAATGTTAAAAAAAAATTACAGTTATATTACACAACGACAAAAACAAGTATTGATCCAAGATTAAAATGCATTAATCGTATGTAAGTATGGACATATATACAGTAGAGTTTTTTATTACAGATCGGAGATTAACAAAGTGTCGAAATCAATCACTAAGACGAATTGAATTTTAATACATTTCAAGATCAAATTAATACCTGTGTTTTTTTAATTAATTAATACAATGGTATCGTATACTTTTTCAGTTTAATAAATTCGATTTTTTACACAATTGTATAATTATGATGAATCAACTCAATGAATATCATATTTCATTGTATAATGGTGGCATTTGAATCACTACAAATGACAAAGGAAATATTTGACCAATGACGCATTTCGCCAAGGTGTCATCCAACTTCAGAACACACTTTAAAATAATATTTATTACACTAAACTACCCAAATATTATGATAATAACGGATGACTAATGTAAAATTGTATTGAAGTTTATATTGTCTTGGCTTAATTTATGGAAAACCATAAAAATCGACATGAATACAAAAATATATAACCATTACGGAAATTACCATATGTGTTTATTATCTTGTTTTTACAATTATCCATTATTCATTTGTCTGTATTTACATTATGGCATAATTTATGATATAAAATTTCCATAATAATAACCGCACTACAATGTTGAAATCGAAAGCAATCTTGTCATAATATCGAAGAGACGTTTCCTGGACATTGTGATACTTGTGTATATATATTTCCCATATTTTAAGTACATATTAAAAAAACTGATTAGCTGGTTATTTAATCCGATATAATTTTAGAATACTTTCTTCAATTGGCAGAAAACAGAAGCCATTTCACTAACGGGGCTGAGGAATTTTGGCCCACTGCACCATTGCCAAGAGACATCTTCATTTAAGGTTCACCGAAAGATGATTTATAAATTATTTTTCAAGCTCACATTTATTATTTAGTTCGAATCAATTCCTTTGTATTAGTTAATTTAAAAATATATATATAAGAATTGAAAATTTAATTGTCTATAAAAAAATTCAATACAAAAAATGATTTATCGACGTTTTGGTAATATATGTTAATTATAGATATATTATGTTATTTCCAGAAATTTTATTATTTAAGATACTCTAGAGAGACCCGATTTACATATGTATCTATTATTTTAATACACTCCTTATTAATTATATTTAAAAAAAATATTGGAAAACGAATAAATGTTTTTGTCGATTAGACTGTACTTACTACCTTTAGTATTCCTTTCTTTCTTATTATTTGTTATCTAGATTTATGTATTTTTTATTAAAATGGATATTTATGTCTTTTCACCAAACATAATTTACTAATTTATGTATATATATTATAATAATAATATAATAATATGTATATGTATAAATTTCGCTTTAAAAAAAATTGATTTGCATTATGTAAGCATTCATTTATATTAGCATTATATATCAAAAAGACAACCTATAAGAACTGATTTGCAATTTACCCAGGACCTCAACCCGACTCGTCAGTTTCTCAGTTAGAACTATCAAATATAAATTCATATAATTTGAATGAATTAAAGTAATCTCTAATCGAGCCCGTATAGGAATGAAATGTAGGCGCCACCGGCTATAAGTACGGCGGCTTGCGAATTATTATAGTAATGAAGGCATTTTTCTGCAAAGACTACTTCTAAAATAACGGAGGGGCAAATCATTTAAGAAGCTGGTCAATTCATTTTTCACCTCGTTACCGTGCCTGGGCAATAATCACATAATGGTGGACTTGATTTACTATAAAGTGTGTGGGATTCCTACACAGCCACTAGGTACACTTTTTATGGGGTTCTTCTTTGTAAGTGATTACGACTATTGCGAGTTATGACTTGTGATGTCTAACACTAATCTTTAACGATCATCAACTATTTAGTGCGCTGCTAATTTGTACTATATTTATAACGTCTTGTTAACTTGACCTCATGATTGAAGCGGATTCAACGCAATGGTATTCTGTAACAGAATGGATGATTTTTTAAAACAATTGTAAACAAAAAATAAATTGTGAATGCTTAGGTTCTTCTTGTTGAACTAATCTAAAATTACTTGTTGTCATTATTGCATATAAAATGTATTTTCGTGCGGTTAGATTGAGGGAAAGTAGTGAATCATGAAGAGTAGTCGATCACGTTTAGTTGAGTGATGCATGAACTAGACATGAATCGTTTTGAAACCTTAACAATCTGATAAAAGGAAAACTTTAACAATAAAATATAAACTTTAACAATAAAAGTTCTAATAATATTATGAGAAAATACAATCGATGTGTATGGAAATATATGGGTTTTCAAATAGAACAGACATCCGTTTCAGATGGATGAGTGCATATATGCATTATTCGTGCTTACCACAAATGGATAGCAGGTTCAACCAATTCACTTTTGTAAGAACGTGACCTTAGCCATGAGTATATGAGCGAAGAAAGTTTTGCATTTAATATTATTGGTGAAATTCATACATATATATGTATATATACATATATATGTATATATATATATATATATATATATATATATATATATATATATATATATATATATATATATATATATATATATTTATATATGTGCGGGAAGCCTTGGTTCATCACTGAACTGGAGTGCTTATGATGATGATGATGATATATATATATATATATATATATATATATATAATTTGTCTAAAGTGTGTGTATGTTATATGTGTGTATGTTATATTGTTTATTGGGAGACTCGCTTTTTAAATATTGTGATGAGTGTTGTCATCATATGAAAACAGTATTAAATTATATATAAAAATAATTCAATTGAAAAAACTCAAAATAGAACCTTCCAATTAAAAAGCCAAACAGAACATAAAGAACATTAAAAAAATCAAAATTTACCTAGTTTGCTTTGATTAAAAAAAACAGTTCCCAATAGATTATTTTAATAAATAAATTTATTATATTTTTATTATTATACAATTTCTTTATTAAATATAAATTGCGTACAATGTTTTGATACATTATGATTGGTTGTTACAATGTTAAGTTTATAGACTTAGTCTTTTACTTATTTTAATACGGAGTATAATCAATTGATATTTAAAATAATTAATAAGTCATAACATAATTTATGGGAAAAACTACAAAAACCCACTTGTAGAACTACTAAAATATATATAAATATTATACATAATAAATAATAAAAAAATAAATAATACATAAACTTAGAATTAAAAAAACATATACTTAATACTATATGAATAAAACAAAATATTGTGAAACACGGATATAGTAAAATCATTAATGACAGACAAAATCAGATGTGTTTGTGAAAAAAGATATGTTAAAGAATTTTTAAGGAATGTCTCTCAACATTTCAGTGGTAATTTAAAGTTTCGCTTATTTAAAACATATTTGATTTTGTTAACATTTTGTATTAAAGAGTTAGTGGAGAAGTTAACCATTTTGTTATAGTATTTATTGAAATTTATTATATAATATTTACGCCTTATATGACATTAACACACAGTAATGACATAATCAATATAACATTTATTTTACATATTATTTATACAATGTACATTTAATGGTACAAAGAAAAGTATGCGTAAGTGACAGTAAAATCAAATACATAATATCTGAATTCAAATTTAAAAAAACTTCATTATTGAGATCCCAACCTTTTTACTCATTGTTTCTTATGTAATTATATTGATCAAATGTCAAACATTCATTTAATTTAATTTATTTACACATGCTAGCACACATACAGTATATAATCAAAAAGAGTAACAAATTATATGAATAAATCAAAACAATTATACAAATATAATACATAAAAAATTTAAAAGAATTAAATGCTCTTTATATTCATATATAATATAATAAATCCAAAATATTTCAATGTTCAAAACCTGTAATAACTAATACGTAACATGCATTGCGAAAAATCAGTACAACCGTCATGATTGATTGGTGAAGCATTCTTATAAGAACAGCATTGTTTAGAAAGGATTACATAATGATATGACAATATGAACTTTAGCATTATGGTATTGTGGGCGATAGGAGGTAAGAATAATTTTATTTGTTGTACAAGAGCCCTGGGCCATGACAAGGAACCAATGGATGATTTGCAATACCACGCCTGCCACTATCTCATATTTAACATCATCATATTTCATCTCAATCATCTGTTAAGTAGATCGGCAAGATGATCATTGTAATATTTACGCCGGTAAATAGGGATCTTTGAATAGTCTATACATTTTTATCCAGGCAAGACGTGTATGAAATTTTTAACACACAATAATGGATTCATTCAATATCATTTAATTATAAAAAATATGTGTAAATAATCTATGAAAATATATGGGCCACAATAGAGAATAGAACATTATCAAACTTTTTTCGAAGAATACTTTTTTAAATAAATAATTAACAACTCATCCTCCTCAAGTCATTAGATATACCGTTAAGAAATTTATTTGGCTTAACAATTAGTATTGGTGAGAAGCGATTTTAACTCCTACAATTTAATGAGAGCCTGATAGTGCACCAAGAATTTTTTTACAGATTTCTATAATTATTTAAAGAAATAATCTATACAAAAAAAAACTGTTTAAAAAGAGTTCTTTGCTGTGACATATTTTTGGAAAAAAGGTACATATACAATAAAATAAAAAATAACTAAAATTCAAATTTAAAACAATCTCACGAATATATGTTTTTCTTTTATTTAAATACTTTTTATTATGTATGAGAAAAAATATTTAATGTTATATGCCCTGGTAGGTTATATATTTTTTTCAATTTTAATTAGAAGACATGACGCTGGTAAAAAGGAACCCGTAACTAAAATTTACTAAAAAATAATTGGCACTACTTTTCTCTCATTGCTAAATTCACGTCCGTCTCTTATGACTAAATCACGTTTCTGGTCCTTGTGTTATTATATAATTGAATCATAATATTGAATCGAGGTATTATTTAAATGTATAATTAATTCACAATGAGAACACCGTTTATATTTTAACAATGTTTCGGTTTTCTAAATAGCTTTCTTTAATTTAAAGAGAACGTATCGTTTGTGTAGTAAATTGATTCATGTGTTGACATTTCTACTTAATCGAAAGAAACCAATATTGATCTTATTGTGAGCGGCAAAACACTTTTCCTAGTAGCAATTAAAATTATGTAAACTGTATGGCAATAATGTGAATCATTGACTTCCTTTTCGTTTTAACGTCCAAAGCACGATATTGCGGGATTGGGTCTTAATTGTTAAAAGCGGCAAATTATTAATTCTCTGGTTATTAAAACAGACTTTGACGTGTTCTAGAAGAAAGCCTGTAACCACGCCGAGGAAGTTCGATAAATATAGAGATTTCATATATCGTGGAGATATTTTTTTATTTTATCAGTACCTGTATATCATGAAAAAAAGCGTTGTAAAATATAAACGGGATGTGATTATAGCAAACGCAGAGTCTCAAAAATGACTAAATAAATATCCAAAAATAACCATTTAAAAAAAATCACATCAATTCACAAATAAGTGCATAATATATATAATATATATATATATATATATATATATATATATATATATATACATATATATATATAAATATAAATTTGTCTTATTCTCTAGTGAGCGATGCAAAAACCGCGAATCATTTTGATTAGTTACGTAACGTGCAATGGGCTCGGGTTTATTTTCAAGCAATTTATAAGAAAAAAATTAGGAATAAATAAATTTTTTTTTGCTTGTAATATCTTAAATTTGTAAACAGATAAAGTGGTCGATACTTTTACCAAACTCTACATGGCAAGTGAAAAATATTTCCTTAATGAAATATTTATCTAATTGTTTTTTAATGAATAAATAACTGTTTAAAAAACAACAGTATAAAGAAAAAATGTTCACAATGTATGTTGAATAAATAAATTTTTAATAAATATATAAAGACAGTCTATTAAAGCGAAATAATTCTAAAAAATGTACCTCCTCGGTGACCTGTGTAACTAGTAATAGTTAAGATCGCCGACAGACAATTAACACGTTGTTGTGTATAAAAACCCTCTCAAAGAAAGCTCTCTGGTATTCTAGACGACTGTTTTCTCTTAGAATAAAAAAGTTTATCCAATCCAACCAATAATTAATATAATGTATGTATGTATATCGTGACGCCTTCCCTATTGACGGGAGTCCATTTATAAGGGGTTGGCCAGGCCACCTTGGCCTTTACGGGAGAATATAGTTTCCCAGGCCACCACACAGCAATGAGTACTTAAGATCTAGTTTGCTAAGCTAGATCTACCAAGTAACTCCGGTGCCGTGAATCGAACCCAGGAGTCTTTCACTCACTGATATAATGTTAAAATATGTAAAATCTGTGATTGTTTCAACTGGTTTCATAAAAATATAATATGAATATAAAGAAAGTTTACTTTTTGGTCTCGATATCGAATGGTAGGTTAGTTGTGGCCTCAGGGATATGAGTATGTGTTGTCGGCGTGAAGGCTGTAATTATAATCTGAGGCTGTGTCCACTACTCTAAGAGTACAAGTACCTCAATACTGGCTACCGGGCACTGAGAACCTCCTTCTAACATTATATCATACACATATAAGGAATATTACATTATATTACCACTTTGCATACAGATCGATCTCTTCCATTACTACGACACGACACCTACAATCTACAATCATATTATAAACCATTATCACTGGTCACCGTACGATATTTATTAATCTTTCGTAGATGGGTTCTTGATTTATGAAAAGGCTAGAATTGTGTCAATATATTCAATTTTTGAATTCTTGTACCCGTTATATAAGAAATTGAATAATTAAATTTGACTATATGCATGTTAGTATCCAAAGGTATCTCTATTATATGTGCATATATAGCGAATTGTTTATCTAATATTTATTTATTTTATTTTACGTGCCGAGGAGTTTTTTGTAGGATAGGGTTTTTTTGAACATTTGATTTTTTATTTTTTTTAATTGAATGATTTTGAATTAAGTCAATTTATCTACAATAATCTACATTAATACCAATACTTGGACTCATTATTAAAATGTGTCAAACAGAATCAAGATGACAGTTAATTTTTGTTTAAAAAAATCTACTGATTTGACAAAAATTGTATTTTTTACTTTTTTTACTAAAAGAAAACAATCTCTGGAATACCGGAGAACTTAATTCTCTAACGGAGATTTTTTGAGAGGGTATTTTATACATAGCAACGTGTTAATTGTCTGTCGGTGATCTTAACTATTACTAGTTACACAGGTCACCGACAGATTGGCTCTGTTAATAATCGCCTCAGTATTTATTTACCTTACAATCCAGGAAATCAGAGTAAAACTGGATCGAGACAATCGATCGATCGTTATAACTGATCAAATGAATTGTTTTTTACTTGAGCGGGATTTTAACCCATGACCACATTATTTGTAGCCACGCGTCTAATCCCCTGAGCTATTACGCTGGTTAATGATAAGTTTCATTACAAACACAAAATTTATGCAGTTTTAAGTGGTTAATAGCATGTAGTATTTTTTTTGTCAATAAAAGATAGTCTTTGTGTTTAAAGAACAGTATTCATCATCAACACTATTTTCACAATATAAAATTAATATTCATAAAGTACAAGAAATATTAAAAAATAGCAGGTAACACATATTTTTATACAGAAAAATTAGTTTTTATTGAAAAATAAAAAGCATTGAAAATCCTTAACTAAAACGAATATACTTTCTATATTCAAGTTATTGATTTAATATTATAATCATGTATATATAAATATTTATTAAAGCATGATTCACTTAATGGCTATTTTAGTCTTTATGTAAAAAAATAAGAACATAAAAAAGGACTTGACACAATTTCTCATTAATTGTTGTTCCCACGAATTGTTTTACATTTTAAAAAAAAAATGGGTGACTTCTTTGAATCATTCGTCAATTCTTAAAAATAAAAAAAAGTTGGGTGGTCTCTCCAACGCATACTTTTGCAATAAGTAAGTTAAGTAATTCATCGAGTTGATTAACAATTTCCAATATAATTAATACCCAAATCATCACCTTTGTAGAGTACTGATTAATTTTCCTTTCTAGCTTCCAAATTGTATCTAAACAATCTGGTTATGTAACTGATGACTTACATGTTCCACTCCACACGCCTTGTTTTATCCGATTAAAAAACAAGGCAACATTAAAACGGCACTCGTAATTTGATTTTTGTACTTGCATAATCTCAATACCGATTAACAGAGACACATTAAAATTGGCTTGTAGTGAGTTAATCGAGTTGCATCACGACATAAGATATATGCGTATTTTTTTTAATAAAGTATACGATAATAACATATATTGTTTTGCAGGTAATCGACATGATTGTGATGTAAATATTTATTTATAAGAAGGTCGTTGCAAGGCCGCCTTTGCATTGTTTGGTTCGCGACCATCCAAGCAAAAAATGGGTCGAAGCATGCGGTCAAACAGCTTCTGGAATAATATGTATCAAAAACCTTCACACTTTCATAATGTAAAATTAACCACAAGAACTATTACAGTATGACGTCTTTAAAACAGAGGTCCATTGCTATCTGGACGATGTATATTTTCTCGACTCTCATCTATACGAAGGCTTTATTCGTTTTGTTCTTATTATTTTTATCGATAGAAGGTGGTGAGGATTCTATGTATGTATGGGTGGGCATTCGAGGATGTGGTTGTACGTACTTTTTATGTGTCGGTCGACCACCTGTCGGCTCAATAGAGCCTTCCCAAATTGTATAATATTCACTATTTCTTCATTTAAATAAATTGATTAAAACTGTGCTTTTATAATCATAGTTTTTTTAAATTATTATTATTAAAAGAAAACAGTCGTCTGGAATACAAGAGTACCTACATCTCTGATAGAGCTTTTTTGAGAGGGTTTTTTAGACACAACAACGTGTTAATTATTTGTCGGTGATCTTAGCTATTACTAGTTACACAGGTCACCGACAGAGTGGCTCTGCACGATAATCGCACTCATTAATAATCGCCTCAATATTTCTAGAAAATCAGAGTAAACCTGGATCAAGACGATTGATCGGGATTTTATTAATCCCGATCTCAAAAAATTTGACTTGAGCGTGATTTGAACCCATGACTACAGTATTTGTAGCCACGCGTCTTATCCCCTGAGCTATAATGCTAGTATTTATTTTATTATTTTATAATATGTATATGACCCAGGGGAGATTTTACTAGTTATCACAAAACAATAAGCTTAGTTTGCGTTGAATTTAACCTGTCAGTAAATTGTTTAAATATTAAAGGGCTTATTGTTGAGTTATTGCCAGTTTTTGAGCAATCAATTAGTTTGTACAATAATGATTATAGTATCTAAATTTCTAGCTCGTAGTTACACAAGGTTACTAACACAATAAATACATATTATAATCCAAGAAATCACAGTAAAGTTCAATCCAGAAGACCAATCGGTATATGATAAATAATATATCCAACGTGTTAATTGTACGTTTAACTATTACTAGTTACACAGGTCACCGACAGAGCGGCTCTGCCCGACTTAATAATCGCCTCAGTATTTACCTTACAATCCAGGAAAATCAGAGTAAGCCTGGATCAGGACGATCGATCTGGATTTTATTAATATTATTCACGATCTCCCAATCGTAATAACCGATCAAATCAATTGTTTTTTACTTGAGCGGGATTTCAACCCATGACCACAGTATTTGTAGCCACGCGTCTTATCCCATGAGATATCACGCTGTTAAATTTTAGTAGAGTCTTAACATATAGTCATCTTCAGATACTCCTGAAGTCTCTGAATATGTTAGTAGTCGAAAGTACAAACATATTTTTATATGTTTTATAATATAATTATAAGCTCTAATACCAAGTAAATATATTTAGAAATGCGTTAGTTTAGTGAGTAAGTGCATTTGAAGACGTTCGTAGGTGTATTGAGTTATTTGTTCATTATTCCCGTTTTGTACACTTCAATGATTTATGATAAAATATATCCATGTATGCAATTAGTAACCAAAAAATTTAAATACATAGTCATGAGCTCACTTACATTGAATTATTTTATTATTAACTAAATTAGCTTTAAAACATTTTGAGAAATATAATTTTGTATGTGGTAAGTAGGTAGGGAAGGAGGCTGTATGTAGTTACAGGATAATTGAGGTGCACGCACGCTACGGAGAAGTTCTCCTCTTCCATCCTTTTACAGCCATTGTAATAGGGTGTAGTGTAGACAATTTACTTTTATTAGTCGGGACCACTGGTAAAACTAGCCATAATAGACAATCACTCTATTCAACTCATGTGATATCGGAAAAAAAATATTTACCCAAAATATAATATTGATTCAAGATATTTTAATACAAGAGTGATGATCGAAGGTTCTGTGCGCTGGTATACGATGAATGGGCAAAACGTTGGGATTGTAATGTAATGGATAGACTAGCTGTTCGTCCGATCCATAAATATGCGGGCTTTTGATTTATAACGATCTATCGATACATATAAATTGCCATAATTACTTTATACGTATCCCGTGTTATAGTAAACGAGAGTGAATGTAAGAGCTGCCGTCATAACATGTGATAGATGATACCAAATAAACTATGGCTTTTGTAATTGAAGCAGGATTTCGCCCAGCCCACTTTGATAGCAAGGACGTGCCGCATAACTATGGATTGTTATGGTTACACTCGAAGGATTAACCTGTCTGCGATTTATTGTGCCTGGTAAAAATTACACTTCATCATAAGTGCTTCGTGGAAACAGAGGCCTTGTTGTGTTGATCACATGTGAGATATTGTAAGGGGGATAAATTGCATTACAGTTTCACTCGCAACTACATCCAATTATATACAAAGGAATCAAGAAGATTATATTGGATATTTCATTTATTAATGTATTCCTCAATGATGTCCCACAAGCGAAGCACGTTCTTATCATTAAAGTGCCAATAGGTTGGAACATGTTAGTCTTTAAAGAATAGCGTTATCCGTTAGAAAGTCATCATTAAATTAATTCATATACATGAGTATTACATAAAAAACTATACTATAAAGAAAAAAGGTTTGATTTATGTAAGAATAGTGAATTTTTCTTAGGCTCTTTTAGCTGCACTTGAAAGGCAGACAAACAATTTCACAATCCCTTGATTTTATAGAGAAATTTTACAATATGCACTGTTACAGATTTTTTGTTTGATCCATTTTAGAAAGACATATACATATATTTATTTAAACAAAGACATTCTTATAAAACTTGATATGAGAAAGGCTTTTAAAGAAACATACATTTTGATCATGTTAATAAAATTAGGTGTAATTAAAAATGAACTAAAATATTTAAAACAAAACTAAGGAGGGGTTTTTATATTTCAAATGTTTATACAGGATGGACTTAAATTAATCGCTAATATTGTGATTAAATAAAATTTAAAAAAAACATTAATAGTTGTTTTAGAATCAAGTTGGGGCCACCATCTTGGCATCAAGTGTTTCTGTGAAGTACTCAGTCGTGACTGTCGCGTGTGTATTGTGTCTAATAAATATATGTTTTTTTGTATATTTTATTTTTCTGCTTATTTTTGTGATACCCTAACGCCCCTTAAAATATTCTACGTAAATTTAAGTCTACCCTGTATACTACCAAAAAAGGAGCAAACTATATAAAAATGTCCCTTGGTTTATGCTTTAGATAAATAATTATAGATGGATATTGTATAGGCTTAGAAACAAAACATACACTGATTGAATTAATTGTCCAGTATTACGAAATAAATTTAATCTGGTATATTGATCGGAAGTAACAATGCTGTTGTACTGTGCGACCTTTAAAGCCTTACGTAATCCTAGTTTCCTATAGTTGCATTTAGCAAAACTTTATTGTTTCTATTGTAGCTATTTATTGACACCTTCAAATATGTACTCGTCGAGAAATTGCGTCTTCAAATATTATTGTGGGATAGTTTTGAATCTATTTAGACAAAGGCTCTGTTCACCTCATGACCGAACCGCTATAAAATAATAACCGCCATGTATGGACAACATAACCCCTTACCAATATCATCACATTTCAATTAAATATCGTAAAATAGCCATATTTGTTGTACAAGTAACAGAGAGAGTCTTGCTAAGGGATATTCTGTAGCACTTGTAATTCTACTCTCTATAACTAATTGTTACAACTATTGTGTGCATGTTCTGTAGGGATAACAAGCGTTTAAATCTAAGTAATACAACGAAATTATCCTCATTTGTTGATTTTATTATGTATACGCCTCGAAGGGATTTTCATCAGTTGTTTTTTTAGCGTGATTTAACCTAATATATTTACTATTAAAGTTACAGAGGTACTCACTGATGGGGATGATACAAAGAACACTATAATCCAGGAAATGAAAGTTACTCTAAATCAAAATTAATTGATATTTTTTAATTTGAAAATAGCCGATATTTTTTATTTGAGCAAGATTTGAACCTATGACTAAAGTACAAAACAATCAATGAGTAAGTTCTTTTGTTTTCATTAATGTTAAGAGTATTTTTGTCGTTATAAAGTCTTAATTGTAATAATATGTGTCTAATGAAAGCATCACAATGGGATTTATTTATTCCTTTTATGATTTTGTTATTTATTGTATCGATCATACTGGGAATCGGACAAATCGTGAATTGATCAGTAGTACTGCATTATTTATCATAGTGATGAATTAATAGAACTTCATGGAGAATTCCTGAGTGATATCTTGTGTTATATCAGAATTATGCCATCTTATGTTTGCAATTATTGCTATTTCAATTTTTTTTAATATTACGCTTATGTTATATAGAGCTATCTTAAGCTCCTGGTTTAAAAAAGGACGGATGTTTGGATAAATATTAATATTAAATTTATTCAGTTCAGGGTAGTTGCGGATATCCGCACCCCTATAAAATATACATTGGATGCTGATGTTTCCTTCTGTATTTGCCTTTTTATACTATATTTTTTACATTGTCTTATAATAAGTATACACGTGTCACATTATTGATTGAATTAAAAGAAAGAACAATAGAAGGACGAATGCAATAATGGAGAGAAGATTTTCAACATTGTTCATTGTTCCAACCGACACGAAAATAATCAAATGCAAAATCTCCCTCTGGAAAACCGTCCACTGTAAATATAAATCATATAATGATGATAAAACCTAAACCTAGGAAATAAAAAAAAAATTGATACTATAATTGATATTAAATGTTGTATATCAAAGTTTGAGATCAGTCGTGCGATTGTTGATTAAAAAGAGCTTCAAACCCTGTTAGGGTCCGGCAGATTCGTGCTCATGTTTCTTCTTACCAACCCTTGGAACGTGAGAATTGATCTCGAAACTTACTATACAATCTTCATGGGGCAAGGATATGATCTTAGATCATGCCACCGATCAAGCTCACTATTTTATCTGCTAGCAACAAATTCTACTCACTGATCTTTAATTAGTGAGCCCAATAAGACCACGTTATCGCTAAGCCGATCTAACCAAAAACAATGAAAAGGGCAATCCGTTGTTTTAATTATAGCATTTAACGAGCCTCAATAGTGTTGATAGCTTATTAACTACCTTCAAAAAATAAAAATCAATGGCCAAATATTAACAAAATGTATTACGTCGTTTATATGATATTTTTTGGAAGACAAAGCGTTACTTTTAATTCTGCGTAATGCCGATACGAATACCTAGAATCGTGTTGTTATGAATTTCCAACAATTAATAAAATAAATATAAAATGGTTTAACACATTTGGTTTTTAGACTCGACAACGTGTTAAATAATTGTCTGTCAGTGATCTTAAATATAACTAGTTACACAGATCTCTCTCAGTTACACAGATAATCTCTCAGTATTAATCCAGGGAATCAGAGTAAACCTGCATCAAGACGATCAATCGGAATTTTATTAATATTATTCCAGATCTCTCAGTCGTAATAACCGATGAAAACATGTTTTAATATCATCAATAATTAGACCTAAATAGATTTAACAAATATTTATTTACGCCCCGAGGAGCTTTAAGACTTTATTAATATTATTCCCGATCTCCCAGTCGTAATAACCGATCAAATCAATAATTCACTAATAAATCAACAATAAATAAATTTAAAAAAAATTGACATGAGTGGGATTTGAACCCATGATCAAAGTATTTGTGGCCATGCGCCTTACGCTACTTATCTTATCTTCTTTACGCTAGTAAAAATAACATTTGAATAATATTGAAATAAATTACAAAATATTAATAAATAATAATTATATTTGTTACCAAAAGCTTTATCTAAATAAAGAATGTATCCATTATTTTATTATTTATTCCAAAAATAATAATTTTATTAAAGTTCTCTTTATTTGAAGGTCACAAAAATAACACCAGATCAAGATTGAATAACAGTACAGTGTGTTTTGGTCCTGAATATATAATAAGCTGAACGCCTGGTTCGTTGTTTGAATATCTATGAATCTACATTATTTACAGTTTTATCATATTTAATTCAATCCCATTCTTATTTCTATAGTATGTGCATTTTAATGACCTTTTATAAATATTTTTCCGGTTATGCGTGTGACATTTCAGAATAATACATTAAAAAAGAGTACATTTGCAGTAGGAATGTGGACGGCCAGGTCAACTCGTCAACTTACTTCTTGCCAAGGTGTACTTTTTACTGAACCTTCACATGAAGCAAGATTTGCGACTAAAGAGTGTGTGGGATAGAAATACCGCTTATAAACACGTACATTAATTATATAATCTTAAATTATGTTATGACTTATTAATTTTTTTAAATATCAATTGATTATACTCCATATTAAAATAAGTAAAAGACTTAACACTGTAACAACTAATCATAATGTATCAAAACATTGTACACAAATTATATTTAATAAAGAAATTGTATAATAAAATTATATAATCTCCAATATTACTAAACCTTCGAAAGCACTTCATCTTAAATGTACTTTATTGAAGCTTCAGTAGAAGACTTGCAAAAATACCCATACACATAAAATCACATTGAACTTATTTAAAAGCAGCTTCAGCCACTCATATTTTTTTATTTATTTATTAAATGTACATTTTAAATAATTGATGTGTTCCAATAATTAATTAATGAGTGTTAACCCAATAGACACGGTCTTTTTATTTATTTTGAGATGAGGATTATTATTTTGATACTTAAAATTACATTATAATCATAAAATTATAAGTGGGAAAAGATAATAAAAACCCACTTGTTGCATATGTAATAACTAAATTTAATAGAACAAAGCAAACATACAAGGAATATAGAATGTGAAATATTACAATATGCTCGGTTACAGATTTTTAGTTAGATCCATTCTATAAAGACATATTTTCATATAAAAAATTGACATTCTATTAAGTCAAGATATGAGAATGGTTAAAAAAGAACCACCACACGTTTTGATTATGTCATAATTTCACAGGGAATATGGAATGTGAAATATTAAAATGTAAATAAAACAGTAACATTTTAAAATACATTATGTTATTCATATATTTCATTTTTTTTAAATTATAATTTATTTTGGTATCTTAGGTTTTTGTTGACAAAATATGTATTTTCTTTTTGTCATTCATTACCGATACGTCTATTCTTTAGATTATTAAATAATTAATAAATAATATCAAATAGTCAGAATGACAAACTAAAAAATATATGGATATTAATGATAAATGCAGTAAAATGATTAATGCAAATTTAATATTCTTTATAGTATTATATATTCAGGTCGAGGTCAGTAATGTTTATAATTTCACGGCGGGCTTTAGGGTGGTCACCCATCCATACCAATACATTTAATAACATATATTAATATATTAATATAATAATTTCAATACCAAACTAGACAAATATAAAGTCAACGAAATATATTGTATTAAATATATAATTGTAATTATTCAAAATAAGAATATCTTTTGACAGTACCGAGATGGATGTGGAGGGGGTGTGCAGAGCGCATGCGTGGTTCAAATAATAGTCGCGCAAGTCAGTCTCTCTTCGGCCGCGTTAAGGGGAGGTTGTGTCGCTGTTTATCACATTATTTCAAACAATCCAATGTAAAGCCTCGTATTTACTGTAATTACCATAATACACGGGACTCGAGCCACCATTACGGGATTGTTTTGTGCCCAGTGTTCTTGTTGAGTTACGTTTCCCCATCATTCACCGGGATTTACGGTCACGCCGAACAACACTCGGGACGGACCAAAATAATACACACAATCAAAAGCAGGTAAGAGCCACATATTTTAAATAAATCAATGACAGGGAACAATTATTCATTTATTTACAACAAAACTGTATAATATATACTCGTTTAATAATTACACCGATAATTGATTAGGTATAAATTGCCGCTTATTAAGAATGTCTGTCGTATTGTACACAATATTTGGAAAGCTCGTCCTTATATTGTATGAATAAATCCATAAGGTGTATACAACACATGCTTTATTATTATAGTAATTTACCTGTGATTTTTTTTAAATATTTTCGTATTCTTTATACGATCGTTCGTATTCTTTTTGTTGGACAATGGTGTGAATATTTTGTATTTTCTCATAGTATGACGTCAATAAGATGTCGGCATCGAAAGCGTTTCAATTAGACATTGTAGTTATTTTTGTTTGTAATTATTCAATATAATAATCTCGTTTAATGGACTGAAAAATGAAAATATGATCATAAACACCGACAACGACAAAATAACAAATTGGTAGTTAAATGTATCTAATTGTTTCATATATTTGTAGATCGAATGTCAAACATTACATATGTTACAATATAACCAATCATAGTTGTAAGTTAGTAAGCCTCTGCAAGTATCTAAATTTTTACAATTGCTCTACAAACATAAGAAACGATGATATTTGGCCAGATTATTCACCAAAGTGTCTGTAATTGATCACACCGCAAAACTATAATATAAATGTATATTATGTTATCACTAATCACAACCGTTTGTGGTAAGTTAGTTCATTTCTGCGCGTGTGTAAATTGAATACGTTTATAACATAATAAATCAATAATTTACGTCGAAATTAAATAAAAATACAATTTAATAATCTATCCCAGGATTTTTCTAAAATGGTTTGTTATTAACAAAAGTTTTTTTTTTTATAATATTTGATTTCGAATGGTTTAGATATTATAATTATTGATTATTTAAAAAAAACCTTACAAAATGTATTTATTAATCTAATTCGGCTCAAATTATTATTACGTGATACAGAAGTTCATCGAAGAATCAATCAGGATTATTAACGCATTTTTTAAATTCATTTACAAAATGTTAGTCAAAGAAACTGTTTCTTCAAAGAGTTTTTTTTTGTGTGCAATCGTTATTGTACAAACCAATTGATTGCACAAAAATTAAAACAATTAATCCAGAGTTAACTATTAGTAATAGTGTAGCAAAAGAAATCTTTTATCTGTCTTATTTGGCCTGTTTAACTCTCATTTCGGAAGGCTTTTTCTTTTATACTGTATTAATATGTTCCTTCAGACAAGTATGTGTATTAAAAATACAGTTGCAAATAAATTGCCAAATCGAATTAATATCCAAGTGTCTCTGTTTGTCGCCGGTAAGTTGTGTCAGTGGGACAACGACCTCGCCGACCAGTTTCGAACCTAGTTCATCGGCTCTCGCGCAAATACACAATGTATGAATAAACTTGGATTTTGACATATGAAAATTACCCAAATCCGGGATATGCGGGTTGTGGATCTTCTGTCGAAATATTCGTTGTGATCTTTTATCTAATAATATACATTTGTCGGTTGAGAAACCGCTCATATTTAATTACCAGATTAATGGCATTGTATAATTGCGTTGTTTCTTTAAACATTAATCTCATTACTGGTTGTCGATGAATGGAATTTTTCCTCTCGTTTTGATTATGATGAAATTGTGACTCGTACCTTTCATCTCACTAATTTGATCTGTAATGTATCATTTGGGTAATTGTCTCACCATTGTCTCCCACACACCTTCATTTGCGATTCGACTCGCTCTGGAAACAATAAAAGTCTCGGAAAATAATAAAAATATTATCGAAAGAATGAATCACAGACACCCGAGTGTTCCTCCCAGATCGTTTTTTTTTATAACTTGGCGCGTGCGAGATTGGAATAAATTTGCCATTAAAGTGCCAAAGATTGGTTATATGTATGAGCAAAAAAAAAAAAAATGACAAGGAATGTATAATTTAATTTTACATCATACAAATGTATAATAGAAAATTATATACTGATCACAGTATAGCCTATGTATTCTTAATAATAGAATTTAAATCGATGTGTTTTGTATATGCTAATTATACATCGTACATTACTTTAAAACTTAAATCAAGGCGAGAGAGAATCCCTTTTATCCGCGATTTAATATTTAAGAAAATAGTATTAACCAATTCCGCATTTATA